>APFE030024830.1:22326-38322 GCA_000404065.3 Pinus taeda
TCTGCAATTTCCAGCATTCTGTAAATTTTCCAGAATGTGTTTTCAGCAAAATTTATTTTTTCCAGCTTGTTGAATGTATGGTTATGGGAAAGGGCATTTAACTACATGGGAGAAATAAGGAGAAACTGAAAACCGGGGTGGGAAAACAGAAATTTTAACAACTAAGACCCTTAGCTTGATATTTAGGCTTTTAGGCTATCATAAAACCTCCCCCAAGGCAATTCGCTCTAAGCCCTAGTTAGACGTCCTTCCTTAAGAGGACCAAAATTTCAAGAAGAAGATTTATGGATGAGAAGGGAGAACGATCACCAAGGACTTGGATTAGTTCCTTGTCCTTTGGGCATATGGAGTCCAGGAGGCTCAAGATAAGCTAAATCGTTTTTACGGGGGCTAAAAATTGATGCCCTAGGTATCAACTTCTAGCATTTACCCACTTCTAAGGACAATGGAATTTCATGGAGAGTTTAAAGGATTCCTCCACTAGGAACATTCATTACATGTTATACAATGAATAACATACATTTCTCAACTAGATAGCTTTTCAAAAATTAATTTTCAACAGTTAGGGCCTAAGTAATCGGATTCATTATATAGGGGCCACGTGTCCGAATTCGGCATGTCGGACACGATTCGTCCAAAAAACGTGTCCTAAAAATAGGGTTTGTCGAATCCTATTAGGATTCTTCGAATCCCAAGTGTGTCCCGAAAATCGCCAACGTGTCTTGATTTTTTACTGCGTGTCCTGATTTCCAGGACTCGTTTGGTGGAAAAGGGACTCCCGCGGGTTAGAAAAGGCCACATTTGCTCATTACAGTCACGTTGTTTATCATTTGGCAAGCATTGTTTGAGCTGTTTGTGAGTGAAGAAGGGTTTGAAGCAAGGAGCTAAGGGAGTAGAGCGTTCGACAAGGAGATTCAAGCATCAGGTAAGTGCATTTCAGCTCCATTTTTTTGTATTTCTTATTCTATTACAACAGTTTGTATATGATTTTTTGTTTACAAATTTGTGGATGTTTTGTTCATTTCTTTTACCGTATTCGTGGCTCAATCAAAGGCAGCAGTTAGGGGGAAAGGAAGGGCAAGAATGTCTCCATTAAAGATGCCCCTCCTCCCCCAATATCATCAGAGTCTGCTGCAAGTAATGTTGAGGGAAGAGTACCACCTAAAGACAACACTAATAAATATCCATTGTGGAAATTTGTCACAAGAGAGGATGGGACAAACACCCAAGGGAAAGGGAGGAGGCAATGTGCAATGGAGATGCAATTTTTGTCACATTTCTTTCAAAAACACATATTACTGTGTGCAAACACATTTGTTGGCTTCACTGAGTTGTGGGATTGGAGCTTGTAAAGCTGTTTCTTTACAAAAGAGAAAAGAATTGGAAAAGGAGTCCATTTTTGGTATGGAAAATGTGGCTTCAAAATCAAGAAAACCCAAGAATGAAGACCCCCTTCCATTTTGGAGGAAAGCCACCACCAAATTTCCATTTGAGAGTTCTACTTCTACTAGTGGACAAGCAGCAAAAAAAAGAGCACTTGGTCCAATGAATAAGATTTTCCAAAAAGAGAGATGGGAAGAGCTTGATCTCACCATTGCCTTCTTCTTCTATCAAAACCTCATATCATTTAATGTTGCACGCTCACCTCTATTTATTGAGATGTGCCGAGCTCTAACTCAAGGGGCTCCAGCAGGGTATGTGCCTCCTGGGTCAGAGAAGTTGAGAACCACATTGTTGATGAAGGCAGAAAAAGAGGTGCAAAAAATGCTTGAGCCTATTGTAGCATCATGGTCAACAACTGGGGTTAGCATTGTTTCTGATGGATGGACAGATCCAACACAACACCTAATCATCAACTTCATGGTGTCTTCCTTGAGTGGTCCAGTTTTCATGAAAGCAGTGGATACACTTGGAGATTACAATGATGCACAATTTATTGATGAGTTATTTATTAAAGTTGTTAAAGATGTAGGTGTTGATTCTTGTGTGCAAATCATTACAGATAATGCACCTATTTGCAAGGCTGCTGGCATGATTGTGGAAGCTAAATATCCACAAGTGTTTTGGACACCTTGCATTATCCATTCATTGAACTTAGCACTGAAATCCATTGCTTCTGATGTGCTTTGGATTGGAAGCATTATTGAGGATGCAAGACATATTTGTAACTTTGTGCAAAATCATACAAATGCCCTCACTATCTACAAGAAGTACACCAATCTATCATTGTTGAAGATTGCTGATACACGGTTTGCCTCTTCATTCATGATGTTGAAGAGGTTGAGGGAGGTCAAGACCGCTCTTGGGTCCGTGGTTATTTCTGAGTTTTGGTCTTTTTGGAGAAAGACAGATCAGGTAGCCTCTAAAAGAGTGAAGGACACAGTGCTAGATGATGCTTGGTGGGAGAGGGTAGATCTAATTATTCGAATCATGGACCCTATCATTTCTTTGCTTCGATTTGCAGATACAGACAAATCCATCCTAGGAGAGGTTTATGAGGGATGGGATTGCATGATTGAGTCTCTGAGGAGTATTATTCTACAGAGTGAGTGCCTTGAGTATGAGACATCACCAGAGGCCTTCTGTGATACCATACAGAATATTCTTGTCAGCAGATGGGACAAGAATTGTACACCTTTACATTGTTTGGCTCACTCATTGAACCGTAAATACTACAGCCATGAGTGGCTGAATGGTGGACCTTCCCGTAGATTCCCTCCTCACATGGATGGTGAAATCTCACAGGGGAGGAAAGAGGCATTCAGGATACTGCATTGCTTGATGAGGTGGAGGATGCCTTTGCAGAGTTTTCCACTAGCAGTGGTCGATTTGGAGGTTATGATGTGATTAGAGACAGGGGGGCTAAGAAGCCCTATTCTTGGTGGGCAAATCATGGGACAACAAGCCCTATTCTTCAATAGTTAGCCATGAGGCTCCTCTCTTAGGTGACTTCATCCTTTTGTTGCAAGAGGAATTGGAGCACATATGGGAATTTGTATAGTGTGAAGAAGAGCAGGCTTGAGCAGTCCAGGGCAGAGACAATGGTGTATGTGCACACCAACCTTCGTCTTATTTACAGGCAGAGGGAAGAGTGGTTGAGGGGGAAGACAAAGATGTGGGATGTCTTTCCTGATGATATGGGTCTGGACAACAGCGTTGAGTTGGCATTGGCCAACATGGATCTCAATGATCCAGTGCTAGAGCTTGTTAGGTTTGATGACTTAGAGGGGTCATCCTCCACACCAGCAGATGCAGAGGCGACTATGGATACAGGGGAGGAGGAGGATGCAGAGGAGAGCAGTGGGGACCATGATGATGAGGACATTGATGCTGATTCTGATGTTGATGATGAGGATTGATGCCTTGAGGCTTGTATACCTGTAGTTGTTTTATATTTTCTATTTCTATTTGCCATTGGCATTGCACCAGCACTACCTATGTAACACATTTTGATTTGATGACTTAATGAGAAAACAACAGTTGTCAGTGTGTTTATCTTACTATCTTGTAGTTGTAAGTTGTCTTTCAGTTATGAATTATGAATCATGATTTATCATTTATGTGACCATTGACATGTATTTGAATTTTGTATGTACTATGCATGCTATAGATGAAGATCTATGTTTGAAATAAATAAATTTGTATCATTAATTAAAATTTGTGTAAGAAATATCTAATTTTTTAATATATATTATATATATATATATACTATCATCCTTCATATATCTATTATTATTCATTAATAAAATAATATATAACGAATCCTACATGTCCTGTTCCGGGGGGTCAACGTGTCTGAATCTGACACTACGAATCCCGAATCCCCGTGTTAGGTGACTTAGGTTAGGGCACAAATTATCATAATCTAGAAGTAGCATCTCTAAACATTAAACAATTTCGAGATAAAATTCATCAAGAATAAGCACTTACAAGACAACATGTAGTATATCCATCCATTATCCAATGAAATGGCTCCAAATACAACCCAATTTAACTTCCAAACATTGAAATCCATCCAAAAGATCTCCAACAACCAAAAAGGAACAAGTGTGAAATTCTCTAATGAGGTCCGAATTCTCCAAGTGATGATTAGACAATAGAATGATCTCTCTCTAACTTATACATGTCAAATGATCTCTAATTTAGCCTAAAATCCCCTTAAGTTGTAAAATAATGAGCAAAACTAGGTAAGGTTACAAGCCAACCTCATAGCCAATGCAAAACATAAAAATTAACCCACAAAAAAGGGCGGAATGCTGATGTCATGCATGTGTAGGCCCTTTTAGGGCATGTGTTGGGCTCCTCCAATGCCAAGTCGAGTGTAAAGGGATTCAAAAATCCAGAGCTAGTAGTGCCATTCCTAAAGCTAGTAGCCAATAAAGGAGTTCCCACAGGACTAGGATACAAGGTTAATCGCCAAGTTGGACAGAGGAGACAAGAGTACAAACCAAGCCCCTTCTTTTTGTCGAAAACCCCCCACTAATCCATGCCCAAAACTGTCCATGATAAGTAAGCCAAAATACCCAACTACATAATGAAAGGCTATACCTTCGGGGTTGGAAGGCCCACCTTCAAACATACGATCATAACAGATGGGCGAGGGAGCACAATGGCTTGCTCAAGTGGTGGAGATGGTGGCATATCGAGTGTTTTGGTGGCTGCAAGGGGCTGTTGGTAGCTAGTTGAGGACCGTCTAGGAGAAATGTTTTCTCCTGTGGATATCACCCACAAGTGACGGTTAACATCTGGCTCCAACTGGGACATGATCTCTCAAAAGAGTGCACGAAAGTACTCGAACGGGGAGGTCATGAGAACTCCAACAATCTCTTGCGACCGCAGACCTGTTACTTACACATCAAGGATTCAAGCACACGAGGTAGCCTGTTTTTGTGGCATCGCATGATCGCCCATGCTTATATTAAGCCATTAAAATCAATAGGAAATAAAATTTATTGTTAAATGCAATTCTAATCTAAATGCATCTTATTTAGCATGATAATATCATTTGACATTAGTTCTAATGCGGAAATCAGCATGTAATGCATCTTATTCCAACATGCATATGATATTACGCAAGTACTAAGTGTAATCACAAACCCAATACAACCAACATATCGTCCAATCAATATGAGAACACCTGCTCCTTTCCTTTCTCATTCAATAGATCCAATGGTAAGGGAAAGAATGGCTATATGGAAGGTTGCAAGAGTGGGAGGTGGGAAAATGAAATGACCACACATGGGGAATCATGGGTGAAAAGGAAATGACGAGATGCAATCTACTCCATATGATCCTCTTCTTTAACCAAAAGATAGAGATATCAATAATCAAGCTTATAGATCTCTAATGAGTGACAACCTCAGGTTCCTTATGATGATCACACTTAGGAGAGAGAGAGAATTCCTCCTCATTAGTGATAGCGCATGTAGGGTAGAGGAAAGGGTCCAGATAAGACTCAACTATAACCCTAGGATTGTGAGGAAATACAAGGATCCTATTAATATCGTCATCATCAGTGTCATATATAGAGTCCTTGTCAAAATGCTCATGAACTTCCCATTTCCCCTCTTCAATATGTAAGTACTCATTGCTGTCAATGGCTGAGGGGTTAGTAGGTCCATTACCCTCAAGGGAATCCCATTCTCCATGATTCTCTTCATGCTTATTGAAGGTTTCCTCTTGAATGTCAATTACTTGGCAAGCTTGGAAATGCTCAAGGAAGATATTAAAGATTTCCTTAATAGATGAGATGCTCCGAGGTTTGCAATTATGTAACCATGAATTATGACCATGGAGGGGTCTCATGAACAACACCATAAGGACATCGTGATGAACCAACTTAGCTTGTGAGACATATGTGGCAAATCTTGCCACATGATCATTTACAGATAGTGGACCACCATCAAACTTGGGTACCCCACGTATGATAGTCCAGGTAGGACACTTAGGACGTCCAAGAATGCGAACGATGTCCCAGGCAGGGAATTCATCAAAGAAAGACATCCTATTAAGATATACATGTAGATTATGTGGGAGTCGCCAGGGTGAATTTTGAGATGCTTAAAGAAATGCTTGCCTCACCCTACAAGCATTAACCTTAAAGTTCAATGAAGAACTAGGGCTTCATTCTTCTAATGGAGTCTGTTGAAGAAAGTGTAACTAGGTTCAGTCTTCATAAATGTAATTTTGATCTTTGTACTTTTTTTTTTCCACGGCAAAAATCGGACTTTCTATATATATTAGAGAGTCTCATAGCATATGCATTGCATTACAAATCAACTCCCGATCTCCTTCTGGTGAGGGAGAAAAGCAGTCACGGCTTCCTTGGGTACCTGTAAGCATCCCTAAGGTTGCCAAAGACGAAAAACTTCTTCTAAAAAAGAGGGCACTTCCAATCTTTCAAATCTCCCGGCATATCACCGAAACAGAGATAAGAGAAAAGACAGAAGCATGCCTTCATCATCTGTTGAAACAACAGACATATCAAAATGTATATTCCTGTAGAGACCGGCAGTAGGCACTATTCCGGTCTCAAAGTTACTTGAAAAAACAACACAGAAAATGTTTTTTGTGAAAACTGTGTCAACAAGCCTCCTCATATGAGGAAAACAACCCTCAGAAAAGTAAACATAAATGAGATAGTCCATAGTTTTGGTAGAGAGACATAACAGATTATATGTAGTTCGAAATAAAACTAAAATAACAGCAGAAACATGATATTAAGTATGACATCTAAGCAGAACAATGTCATCCGAAGACTGGCTGGTCAATAGGATTGATCACCCCCTTGTCCATCTCTGTTACTGACCAGGTCCCCAAATCTTGTTGTACACCTGTTTTAGATAAGTTACTGTCTCCTAGTTTCTTTCTCTGTAGATGTGGCAAGCTGTGATTTCATTAAAAAAGCTTTTGATATGCAAAATCTCATTAAGCAAAGGAAGCAAAATATAATTTCTGCAATGTTGAGTCCTGTTGAACCAATTCACAACATTCTTTGACTCACGAAAAATCTGAACCTGTCTCAATTGTTTCAAGGAAAGCCAACAAAGAAGGTGATGTAAAGCCTTGAGCTCAGGATAATTATTAGTCCCCTGCCCAAGGCCAATTGAGGCACGAAAAGATTTTTCAGGAGTAATATGAATGACCAAACCTGCTCCGCACCGTCCATTTAAGTCTGCAGCCCCATCAAAGTAGTCCCACGGAACAGATTCCCTAATAAATTCAGTCTGAATAGAGCTGTGGATGGAATGTCCAGATGAGGATGGGATGCTGTCGTATATTGCTGCCCCTTCCACAACCAGTTTTCCAATAAGGAAGGGAAGATCTTTGAAAATTACTTGGTTCCTTGCTAGCCAAGTGCCCCAGGCTATCAGGAGAGGGATGGAGCGGACTTTGTCATCAGAGGCCTCCTGCCACCACCGGAACCATGCTTGCTGGATACTGTCTCCTTCCCACCTGAGGGGAGAATTCATGAGTCTCAAGGATTCAGCCCAAAGGCTAACATTGAAAGGGCATGTGAGAAATAAATGCGTTGTTGATTCCTCATTTGCTTTGCAAAGAGAGCACCATCCCGGGCCTATTTTCCCCCTTTTCTGCAAGAAATCCCATGTTGACACTTTTTTCTGAAGGATGCACCAGAAGAAAAGTCTGGTTTTTGCAGGGCATTTCAACTTCCAGAGAAGTTTTGACCACCATGCAGGGTCTTCCCAACCTTGTTGCGACATCAACCATTTGTAGCCCGTCTTAGGTGAGTAGCTTCCTGTCTGTGCATGGACCCAAACTAGCTCATCCCTTGCTTCTGAAATCCGGACAGAGGAGTTTTGGAGGTCCAAGACAAAAAGGCTCCATTCCTCCCTCCATCTCTCCTCCAAATGAAGGTCAACTTTTGTCAACCACCCTTGTCTCCAAATGGTAGTAGTCCTAGGATTGGCCACTTGATTCAGAAAAAGATATCCCCGTTCAATTAAAAATAATTTCAGCTCATGAGATAAGGCATATCTTTCCGAGCACCCAGCCCAGGGATCACATCCAACCCTTACCCGAGTACCATCCCCCACTTTCCATGCAAGTCCTTGTTCAATAGTGTGAGCCGAAGCAACTACTGCCTTCCAGACCACCGAGGCATTTTTGGAGGACTTTACAGGATTGCGGACCCATTCCATTGCAGTGGCCGGAGCTATGTACTTTCTTTTTGTAACAGTGGACCAAAGAGAATCGGTCGATATAAGTCTCCATGCCAGCTTGGCTGCTAAGGATTTTGAAAAAAAAGACAAATGCTTAATTCCCCATCCTCCCCATTCTTTCGGCCCCGAAATCTTATCCCATGCAACCCAGGGAGTCACATGTTCTACTTTAGATCCGGCCCATAAGAATCTGCTACACAGTTTGTCTATGGAAGCTAGTATACCTTTAGGTACCCACATGAGACTGGCTCAGTAAACAGGAATTACCATCAGAATTGTCTTTATTAGGACCAGCCTCCCTGCTCGAGACAACCATTTATGACTCCACAATTTAGTTTCTTTTCTATTTTTATCAGGAGCCATTTCCAATCCTGTACCCGGTAAGTATCAGGTTTCAACAGGAAGCCCAAGTATTTAAAGCTTTCCTGCAGAGATTTGATTTCAAATGGAAGAAGAGCCCCTACTCTGCCACTTTCCTCCAAAGACATACCCGATATTGTAAGGGTCGATTTCTGCTCATTGATTTTAAGACCTGTAGCTTTAAGAAAAAGGTCCAGGATGCTCTTTAGAGCTCTACAGTCCTCCACACTTCCATTGCTGAATAGAATGATGTCATCTACAAAGAGCAGATGGGTTACCCACAAATTAACAGCCACTTCAATTCCTCGGAGCTCTCCTTGTCTTTTTGCCCTACTAATCATCAGACTCATCCCCTCTGCAGCCAACAAGAAAAGAAGGGGGGACAAAGGGCATCCTTGTCTCAGCCCCCTCTCCAGATTGAAAAAATTTGAAGCTGCTCTGTTGATTAATAAGTAGATAGAGGATGAAGTAATGCAGCTCATAATCCACCTTACAAAATCGAATCTGAAACCAAGGTGAGTCAACAAAAGGCGCAAGTACATCCAACTTATTCTGTCATAGGCCTTTGATAAATCAATTTTAACAATTGCCCCTTTCTTTCCATTCCTCTTTAAGCTATGCAGGGTTTCTTGAGCAATTCCCACTGCTTCATGAATCTGTCTTCCATCCAGGAAACCAAATTGCTCTGGAGAGATGTGCCTAGATAAGAAGGGTTTCATCCTGGAAGCAATGATTTTAGCAATAATTTTATAGACACAGGTGCATAGGGAAATAGGCCGAAATTCATCGAAAGAGGCTGGCTGATCAGATTTGGGGATTAGAGCCAGAAAGGTTGAGTTGAAGGGTTGATAGATAGATCCAGAGGATCTCGATTCATCCACAACTGCAGCCAGATCATCCCCTAGGAATTCAAAGAAATGAAGGAAAAATTTCACTGTCCACCCATCTGGCCCAGGACTCTTGTCCTTCCGCATATCCTTGAGAATGTCCTCCACTTCGTGTTTAGAGACAGCGTCCATAATAGAGTCATTGTCTTCTTCCTCAACATATCTTGGAAAGAATTGAGCAACTCTGATGACCTCCGCTATGGATACTTCCTCCGGGGCTTTGAAAAGATTCTTGAAATGGTTTACACCTAGAGAAGCCAGTTCTTCAAAGGATTTTGCCATTTCCCCGTCCTCTTTTTTCAAATCCCAAATTGTATTAGCAATCTTTCGGCCCTTTGCATAATTCTGGAAAAACTTAGAGTTTTCGTCTCCCGCTTGCAGCCAAATGGCTCTGCTTTTCAATCTCCAGCTTTCTTCCCTTAACTGGAGAAGTTTTCGCCGAGATGCTTCCAACTCTTTAATTCTGTTTCTTGAATCCAAGGACTCATAACCAGACCCATCCGAGTTTTCCAACAAATCTAATTCGAAGTTTATACTTTTGAGCTCCTCTTCTTCCTTCAGTTTCTTCTGATGCGCCCATTCTTTTGTTGCTTGCTTCATTCTCTTAAGATTGTTCGACAAGTGGATGCTTCTGCTTCCTTTTTCATTATGATTGTCCTTTCTCCATGTATCATGGAAAAGAGCTTCAAAGGATTCATCCTTCAGCCAGGATGAGTTGAATTTAAAAGGGGTTCCTGGTTTTTTTGCATCTCCTTTCAATTCCAGGAGGACCGGGAAATGATCAGTGTGACCCCCTTCCCCGACCCAGTGTCTGAAAACTGATAGAAAATCCACGAGAGGCTCACAGAGAAGGAAGCGGTCTAGTCTTTTGCCCACCCAATCGACACCGAGGCGTCTGTTTCTCTAGGTAGGGCGCAATTTGATCAAAGGAGCATCGACCAGGTGGTAGGAAGCAATTTTATTCATGAAAAAAACAGAGAGGGGGTCCGAGTGGGCATTAGCACCCCAAGATTCCGAATCCCCCAAAGAGAAGTTCAGGTCACATCCAATGATGAGGTAAGGATGGGAAAGGCAAGAGAGGCTGAAGAAAGAGTTCCAGAAGCGTTCCCTCTCCAGACAGAGCCCATAGATATTCAGGATAAGGAAGGATATACACAACTCTCCAGAATAGAGTTCCATTGCCAAACAGTTTTCAGAACCCCAAGATGAAACTTCCTTGAGCTTCCTCATATTGTAACATCTAACTACACCCCCCGATCTGCCTTCAGCGTCGAGAGCTGAGAATGCCCACCCAGGCAAAAACTTTTGAAGAGTACAGATAACTTCGTCACTTTTCCCCAATGTTTCTTGGAGGAGAATAACATCAGGGTTATAGGAGTGCACAAGGTTTTTGAAGGCTAGCTTTTTCAGCTGGCTAGCTAAGCCTCTGCAGTTGAAGGAAAGTAGAATCATCAAGGAACAGGGGGGGAGGTGGCTCCGCTCTAAGCACCCCAGGAAGAGTTTTCTGCTTCCCGCCAGCGATATCAATGACAGCTTTGAACTGGGCTTTTGAGAGTAAAGATTTTCTTCCCCTTAACTTCCTTGGCCCAATAACCACTGGGTCCAAGACAATTCCTCCTACAGCCTGTCCCTTACCCTTTCTATTGGCCAAAGGGCGAAGATTATAAGGTGGGTTATCCAAGATATGAACACAGGATTCAACAGAAGTAATAGCAATCTCAAAGGGATGTAAGGCATCATCAGAAGGAAGGGAGACCGAGATAATAATACTATCAGAGGAGGCTTTAGATAAATTCAGCACAGAGAAATCATTTAAAATCTGCCTGGAGGGACCAGGCCTTTCTGAGAGAGACTGTAAAGAGATTGCAGAAGAACATTCGAAAAAAGGAGGAAAAGAAGACGTACCCGCCATGGACGCCCCAGCAAGCTCATCAGTTAAGGGAGCCAGGGTGGCCGGCGGATTAATCTGAGCGACAGCTGCATTTTTACCATCCAAGAGGTGTTCCTGCTCCATTAGATCGATTATTTCTGAAGCCCTCGCCTAGTCTACAGATTGCACTGAAATCTTCTGCTGAGCCCCCCCTGCTTGTTGTGCAGGAGCCCCTGAGGTGGAAAGGGTCTCATCTGACGGCGACGACGACGATGTCCCAATGGACATTCCTTCGCAAGATGACCATACTTATGACACCGAAGACAACGGAAAGGGAGGTTTTCATAGTCCAGGGTTTGAAGGAATTCAAGGTCCCTGTATTTTAACGTCATCGCATCTGCCAATCCCTCCCTTGGATTTAGGCTTACAAGCACTCGAGCCATACTCCTGTCCTTGGTTATGATGTAAGAGTTATCATAATCCAGAAATTTACCCAGGGTATTACCGATAGAGACAAAAACAGATTCCGTCCAGAATTGTAAGGGAAGTCCAGGGAGCTTTACCCAGATAGGGGACTTCGCCAATTTCTCCTTTTGCGCATCAAATAATGGAGTCCATCTGCGAAAAGAATGGGACGCTTTCCAAAACACCAGTTCCGTTCAAAGACCCAGTCCGCATGTGATTTGCTGTCAAAATGAATACTAAACCAACCCCTTTCCAAAACAAGAATCTCTGATGGCTTGCCCGGGGCTTCTTTCCACTCAGATTGGACCTAGTCTGCTATGTATTCGGTCGAGTACTTCCTTCCTCTTACACGGCCAACCAGAATAGTCTCAGTTGCGTCCCTTGTTTGTTCTATGCTGATATCTACCCCCAACAGACAGCACAGACGGAGCTCTTTCTTCTTGATGGACTTCGATTTCTTTCTCTTTGCCCCCACGACTTCCTTGAAGTCCCCTTCCGCTCTCGCAACATTTGGAACAGGAGCATCCGGCGCAACCAAAACAGCTGGCCCTTGACCCCCTCCTTCAGGCATAGAAGGGACTTCTGCTTCGTCCGACCTCCTCTGCTAGTTTCCTTCAACGGTCCCAACCTCCTTTGAGTAAGCAACAGCCTGAGGGATCAAATTAGAGGTCGAGGTCCTAGGGTTTCTGTCAACCCCCCCACAAGATGTGGCCCAGGGCAGTCGATTTATGCAAGCAGCAGCCGAAATGGAGCTTAAAGAAGGTCCTCCGCCACCGTGTGAGGCTTCTTGACCCTGTTGTGCGAAAAGCAGAGGAAAACCTTGTGAGGCTTCTTGACCCTGGGGTGCGAAAAGCAGAGGAAAACCTTGCCAGGGGCTAGCTTGACCTTGCGAGACTCCACCTTGATCCTCGTTCGACAAGATAATACAAGAGAAATGCTTCAAAAATTCCGCCCGATCTTCGACTGCCCGCAGTTGCTCTTGGTTCTCCACAAGAGTAGCGCCCGCCCGCCAAACACCTTTCCAGACAGTCGGGAGGTTCTCATCTCGTCGACTTACCCCAAACTGCGAGCCTCCCGCAATCGCCTCTTTACTAGGACCCTGGATGTTTACATTCTTTGGGAAAAACAAGTCAAGATTCTTGGAAGAGACCTCGTGTCCCCAACACGTCAAAAGGTCCTCTGGCGCAGGCTCGAGCTCAAGAAATTTGCTATCAAACCCCATCTCTGCCGCGCCCAAACAAACTTAAACCGACACAGCGAGAAAACCGCAACCGTCTCAAAACCCCTAATCGTCAAAACCCTTTGCAGTAAACAATGTCGGTTAAAAGGGATTAACCCCATCCTGTGGTTGTAAAACTAATGGCCCGAGTACCAACCTCGCCACCGATACCTCGTGGCCAGAGAAAAGTATGACAGTTTGGGTGCCGAGTACCATCTTTGTACTTGTAAAAGGAAAGAATTATTATTTTTGTCACTATCAAGAATGAGTTTTTTGCCCATTTGATAGGTCAAGCACATGTTGAAGTGCTTCTAGGAAAGTCAAAGAGTCAATGTGATTGTTGAAGACCCATGTGGGCATGTTACACTATGTAAATCTATGTATTAGAGTCAAAGAAATATGTCAAAGGTGATCCTCCAAAGCAAACACAAGTCTCCTCTCCAAATTGGCTCAAGAAATGTATTTTTATGCACAAAAGTGAAGTCAGCCTCACTAGTTGATCAAGTCAGCCCAAAAGAGGAAGATCAACCACTATATATAGGTCAACTCGTTCTCATTCAAGAACCAATTCGACCAACGTTGCAATTCAGCGAGAAAGAGGTGCGAAATAGAAGGAATAAGCCTTCTAGAGCAAGCGAAGAAGGAAAGGCAAGAAAAGGCAAGTGTTATCTATGTTTTTGGGCTGATCTCATTCACATGTGTGAAGGAAAAGAAGGACATTCTTCTACTGCAACAAGTTAGAAATTGCAGCTCTCCAAAAAGTTTCGATTGGACTAAAAGCTAAGTTGCACGAAACAAGGAAATGGGTACGAGTTTCCGTAACGGGCATGGGTACGAAACGTGACCCCCCCAAATTTTGGAAATGGTGAAACGCAAATGATATATATAATATACATATTAATAATATATTATAGTATAGTAGGAACAATTTAAAAAAATAGTGCAATCATAAAGCACTATATATACCTTCTAAATTATTTACATTATGAATAAAATTGTCCAATTGTCAATGTGTATAACTATAAGTCTCTAAATTTTAGCATCACATTTACTCATGAATTGATCACATAATGAAAATAGAATATCCAAAATCAGCCACGAGAAATTTCTAATTTCTTGTCTCGTGCTTGATTGGGAGTCTCCTCCTACATAGTCGAACGACCTTAGTGATCTTGACTAAATACAAGTTTGATACGCTAGTACCCTACATGCTCTTGATTATTGGGAGTCTCCCCTACATAGAGGGGCTTGGTTTCCTTGATTAAATACAAGTTCCATACCCTAGTACATGGCCAATGGAAACATTGCAATCCCCCCAATCCTGAAATTCTGAAAAACATAAGTCTGTTGGATTTTGAGTGAGTTCTAAAATTCTACTTTCTCCATATGAAATCCAATGAGGGCGAAACCACTCTCAAACATCTTGAGTCTTTTCATGGTAATGTTAAAAATTTAAGTAAAAGGATGAAAATGAAAAATAATTTAACATTACCATGAACTGCATATAAACACTAGGGCCATAGGCTTGAACATTCAGCTGCCCCACTCAAAAAACTCCTTTTTTATAACTTGAGAGACATCTAGAAGCATCTAGAGGATATTTTAGTCGCCCAATAAAAAATTAGAAGCGAAAAAATAAAAAAAAATACAAGAAAAAGTCAAGTTACAAGAGGAAACTCCGACGTACGGCCCGGAAACACGTTTCCTCCTCGAGAAACGTGCCAATACGGACGGAAACACGTTTCTGGGTCGTACTGTACGAGTTTCCCCGTTTCCGTTTCGTTTCCGTACGGAAACGGACCCTCTACCCACGTTTCCTGCAACTTAGGAAACGGAACCTCTACCCACGTTTCCACAAAAATTAATAAATTAGATTCGTTTTCATTTGGTCACAAAATGCGTTTTAAAAATGACGTTTTTAACCTCTGCGAATTGGGCTTCAGCTTAGGTAATTGCCAGGTGAAATTCGTTTTTTTTTTTAAATCGGTAGAATGCATAGTGATATTTCATTTTTTTAATATCACACATAACATTTGCAGCAGTTCGTTTCGTTGGCTTCCATGATTTTTTTTTATTTGTTTAAATCTGCTTTATTTTCATTTTTGTTTTTGTGTTTTTATTTATTTTTATTATTTCAAATTTGTTTAAATAAACAAATCTTTTTTTTTTTTTTTTTTTACAAAATATATACTAACATGAAAATTCTTTCACTGATCCTCCAGGTTACACAAAGTGCAGGAGGAAAGCATACTGAAGTTTTTATTAGTTGATTCCTCTCTTTGAAAAATTTGGATGCAAAACATAAAATGAAAAGAATCAATCTCTTACCTGAAACTATCATTCTTCCACCTTCGTTTGTGCTCCTCGTTCACAATCGTTTGTTTTATTGCAAATTTTTCCTGCAAGGGTTAGTAAATGGGTGGTTCTTACTGCACCATAAAATTTCAAATTTATCCTAAAAATCACAAAAACTTGTTTTTTATTTGTTAGTCCTATTCGATTGAAAAAGAAATCAAACATTCTCTTAAGTATAAGAGATTTTTCAATGCATCCATTTGCGCAACAAGATCATGAGTATACTCATATCCAAGTTTGAAAAGTAAATGCTATTGAGTTCTTGGACATGATCATGGACACTGACTAGTTGAAACCAAATTTGAATATGATCTTTAGTTTTTTTATTTTCTTCAACTGTCATAGCACGAAGCTCTTTAGATCTTGTTTTTGCAATTGGATTTTTATTTTATTTTTATTTTTATTTTTTAATGAATAGGGGTTCTTGATTTTAATGTTCTATGTAGTTTATATGCAAATGCAAATAAACTTAAATGAAAAATGCCTAAATGTATCTAACCCCAAATGAAAATGACCTTAAAAGAAATGTTTCCTAAACAATCCTCCTAACTTAGTTACATCTAAGTTTGCTTCCCCGACAATAGTGCCAAAATGTTGGGTGATTTAATTGTCTGTTAAAGCCCTATCATTTAATTTGTCAACCCAGGGGTTTCGTAA
>APFE030024831.1:0-14356 GCA_000404065.3 Pinus taeda
TTCAGTCTATCTCTAGGTTTTGTTTATAAACTAAACAATCAATTTGCAAACATTCTAATTTCCCTGGTGGTGGATCTAGTAACCTCATTAGATCAACCCCTGTGATTTATATTTGTTGAACATCACTTGCTCGGCCTAAATCCCCGAACTAAGCTACAAACTGTGACCAAGAACCAAGTTGAAGTCTCGTCTCGGGACCATCACACCTTCTCCTCTTGGGAATTTGGATGCATCAGACCTCCCATGTGCAGTAGGTGCACTGCATCGCACTTTCCCTGTGTAATAGGTGTGCTGATCAGACAAGACCTCTTCTGCTTCCAGATTTTGGTTGTTTGTTCACTCTCTTTAGCTCTATTTAGGAGTTTTGTTGTCTGTGATCAGTACACCTCTATGGAAACCCCCTTCCTTTCCATCATTCTGCCTCGATTGTGTAAAGAAATGTAAATGTTTTTGTGTATTGTGCACCATTTTCAGTTCTCTTTTACAAATAAGTAGCATAATCAAACTGTCATTTCTTGATTTGGAAGTGTCACAAGTGTAATTTTCAGTTGTAGAAAAGAATCCTATTGTTCTTGATGGTAGATTATATTGTTACTCTTGTATTTGATTTGAATTAGAGGTTTTTCAAGTGTCGAAAGCAATTTTCAATTCAAAATCGCAAACTGTCATCGTTATCTTCCTTTCATATTTTGAAGAAAAATTGTTAGTACTGTCGCTTTGAAAACATAATTAAGATTTGTACTTAGCATTCTTCTTGTCATTCACACATTAAGAAGGCTGAAAACAAATACATGCATGTGCATTTGCATTTAGATTGCTTGTTGGTTTGATTTAGGACAGTGCATCTAGTGTGTGCTTTGTGCTCTATGTTGAAAGAATCTCATTTCTCTTTCCTTAGTAGCTAGGATTTTCATTGTAGAATGAAGATTAAACAATTGTTTATCATCTTAGATTGCATTTTAGGAATTGTATATCTACATCACGTGGTGAACCTGAAAGGAAAATTTCTTAAGCAAGATCAACTGTAAAATAAATTCAATGAACATAAAAATGCTTTGGAACCTAACGCACAACATTTAGAAGTCTAGGCTAGAGACGTATTCCGGCGTCGTAAAGCCTGGTAACTATCGCTTTGATTGTTGGTTGGGTGATTCCTCCTCTTTGAGACAACAAGTGCCAGTACAGACTTGTGTTCCCATGTACTGTCGAGTATATATTGGGAGACCACAATAGGCTATATCCTTTATCCTTAGGAAGCCATGTCTACCGCCCAATCGATCGCGATGCACTGAACACAACATTTGGGAAGATTAACTGTCGTACCGTAAAAAGTATTTTGTAGTTTTGTGATTGGTTTGGTATTCCCTCTGTCTAGACTTCCAAAGTAGTCTCTTTCATTCCTTTTTAGACTCCTTAAAGGAAAAATTCCATCTGAGCACTTGTCACTTCGGGCTCATTAAAAATCGAAGGCGACTAGAGTCATCTTTTGTTTTTTCTCGACTCTTAAAAATTGAAAAAACAGGTTGTGTCAAAGCATCTAAACTTTATTTTAATCGAAATAATATCACTATTCCCGCGTTGGTCTTAGGTTGAGGAAAATGGAGTCTACGAACCAACGATTTCCCCTTGGAGGAAATCCTAGTCCTCTCTCCTCTTGAGGAGATGTTGGTGCACCTCATATGGCCACATTGTCACTTCCAGGATTGACAATTGGCTTGCCAATATGGCTCTTCTCTACCTTTGTCGTTCAAAACACCATGATTCCTGAACAATCAAGTTAGCAACTAGATGATACTAGAGTTACCCCCCAACCTTCTACTTCATCTGTTTCTCCCTCTCCTCCTTCCTCTTTGCTTGACGAAGTTGGTAAAGCTGAAAATCAAGTAACTAAGAAGGAGAAGAAGGGGAAGGAGAAGAAGGAAAAGAAGAAGAAGGAGCCAAAGGAAAAAAGGGGCAACTGTGCATCGTCTAGCGAAAATCCACACACTACACCGTCCAAGCCTAAATCCCCATGTGTCATTTGCAAAGGAGACCACTATCATCGAGATTGTCCTTGCATCCCTCAGATCTTAAGGGATTGGTCTCCTCATTTGCACAATCCGGTGTCATCAACATCTGATCATGTTGAAAGTACACCGTCAACTAGTGAAAGCGAAGTATCTGGACAGAAAAGGAAATGTAAATTTCCTTGTAAACTATGTGAATGTGATCACGTCGTCCACCATTGTCCCTTCCTAGACGAAGCTAAAAGAGTTTTGGATAACTGTCCTGCTTCACCGCTGCGGCTTCCTCCTACATACAAGAAACTCTTGCCGAGTCCATCACTAGTTGAAAATCTGATTGACACGCCATTGGGGTCGGTCAAAGCATCTATCATTGAAGATAAACCCTCTGAATCTACACCAGATGAAAGTCAAAAGGTTGAGGTGGCAGTTGACCCGGTCTTGCCTTCAGAAGGTCCATCTTCAGATGATACAGTCACTGAAGAAAATGAGAACGACATCATTCAAATTCTTTTCATAAACGTAGACTCCGATGAACATGGGGGAAATCTACCTGTTCATTTACCGTAGGAAGGAAGTTCGTCAAAGTCATATCCAACCGTCTATTCAGTCCCACCTCCAAGCAACCTAGTTGTTTCATTCGATTAGAATCTACTAGGCAGACCCCATTTACCAGCTAATATACCATTCTGAATCATTGTACAATCTTACAGAATGGTCATGGTCAGTACCATCATAGATGAAGGGGCTTCTGTGAGTATCCTTTCCTCAACTTCTTGGAAGGTGCTTGGTTCGCCATCGCTTCTGCCAGAGATGAGAAATCTGACAGGCTTCGACAAAGGAACCAGTCGACCGTTAGGGATCCTTCCAAATGTGCCTATTACTTTGAGAAGGAAAACTGTTTATATGAACGTAATGCTAGTCCAAGGACCTCTAGACTATAATCTACTCCTTGGGTGCGACTATATTTATAGCATGGGAGACATTGTCTCCTCACTCTTTAGAGTAATGTGTTTTCCGCATGAAGGTCGAGTGGTCCAGCTCGTAGACCAGCTTTCGTTCCCCAGCTCACACACAGCTAATAGTCAAATGCCATCCCTAAATGGTCTTTTCACTCAAGGAATTTCTCATCAATCTCCAGTCCGTCCACCTGAAGAACGCAAGTAATTCAGGAGGACATGACTGAAACCCAAGGGGCATGCACCCTGTCCTGTTCCAACAAGAAAAATCTAGGCATAGAGTAATTTTCTAGAAGGATATATGACTAGTCCAATACTCGTCCATATAGGAAGAGGGAATTAGACCGGAATAAGATACCTCCATTATAAGGTAGGCCTTTCCCGATAGAACAAATGTTTTGTCTACAAATTGAACAGTAACCTAGAAACTCTAGTTCACTATGCCTCGGGGCATGCAAACCTTTTGTGCGCAAGTGAAGAGCAGCCTCTATAGTTCTGCTGGCTTCGACTGCTTAAGTTGGGTGAATGGTCGAATCGACCACTCGCCTTCGCAGGGGCCAAATGGCACCAGCAAAGTAAAGGAAAAAATTTCCTACCTGACCTTAGTAGTTAACTAGCCCTTAGGGCAGTAGTTGCTTGTTCCTAGCTTGCATGCAAAAGGATATGGAGCAAAGCTTTGAAAGGTGAAAGCTCCAAAACATGGAATCTATCGATGAGACGTCCTTATTATATGATTGGCACGAGTAGTTTTTATGTGAAGTTCAAGCTCGTTAAAAATTAAACCTAAGGAATGAACAAATGTTTCGCCCAGAGTTTAAGCTCATTAAAAAATGAACCAATCTCCGGTAAATAACCATTGTGAATGCATTATCATCTGCTTTTGAGCCTTGGTCATGTTCTCATCATCACCTCCACTCTGTTTTAGCTGATCATACGCCTCCAATTGATTTCTTACCCTTTTTGAGGAACATCTACGATGAGTGATTCTGTTAGCCATCCTTGTGACACTGTCGTGATTGAAAAATTCTAAACCTTACCTGGAATCAGCTGCTACCCGAAATTATCACTCGTTCCTCAAAAAACGAGTTTCCTTTAAGCTCTTTTCATATGACTCATAAAACATGAAAATATTGTCAAGTGATTGGCCTCTCCAGCTCGTTAAAGCTACCGGAAGTGCTATCCCTCCTCTAGATTTTAATCTTCTTGGACCTGAGGGATTATTACACAAAAAGATCGAGCGTTTGTCTTGTTTGACTCATTAAAACTATCGAAAATTCATCCCTTTCGTATTATTTTATACTTTTTCAGACTTAAAGGATTATATGATGAACAAGGGTTATTGGAGTTTCCTTTCTGTCCCTTTTCAAACTCTCTAAAATTGAAAAAGGACCGAGTTATCGTTGTCGTTAAACTCGTTAAAATCAATAGCGACAAACTTGTCCAAATGGACGAGAATGAGTTTCACTATCGCTAGGCTCATTAAAACATAGCGACGGGTTCGCCCGAAGGGGGGATTATAGAACAAGCATATGTTATCATCCTCAAGCTTGATAAAAATAAAGAGGTATTGGTCAGTAATGACTGGGGAAAATTGGGAAGAAAACTTGAACAAACTTTATTGGTAGCAAGTCGCTCTTGAACATGACACTTTCACTCCACATCCAAGTCGGGTTGGGTTATTCCGTTCACCGGTCATATCACCATTGGTCCATCGTACCATCCATCTTTAGGGTTAACGCTACCAATCCATTTCAATGTCGCCGGTATGTTCAAGAGAATTCGCTCAGAGAATTCACCTGTGTCTCATCCGCTACAATACATTCACGCTCCATTCTTTCATGACCGCCACCCTAAACCTTGTATCATCAGATTGTTTTCACCTCCATAAAATCATTTGCTCCATTCCGTGTCACAGATGTGGGATTCATTAAGGCCCTCCTATGATGGGTCACTTCTTGTCGACATCAGCTCATTATCCAAGAAGTCGACCTAGGAACAAACCTTTCAGTACTTTGAAGCTTACATGCCTCAATGGCAAGTTTCTCACTTTCAGTAATAGGTTCACATCAATGACCTTTGACTGAAATATTTTGTGTGGTGTTCGACGCCAAGTCCCTTTTTCACACCATGCGAATTGTATTGCAGTACCTTGAGGGTCATCATCATTATCGGCGATTCCTCTCGCGCCTGTTAACAACTTACATCATTGGCTGGTAATTAGGTGATGTCTTTCCATGTTCGACTCTAGAACATCTTTCACATGGATTGACTTGTACTCCAAGTGAAGATTGAATGAGTTTGAAGACCCCGAATCTAGTTTCATCCATCTGGGCTGTGATATATTTAGGAATATAAAGACATCAAATGTACATCATTGCTAAATAGATGATCATCCGAATCAAAGGATGATGACTCCGTTTGAATCATCATTCTACTACACAGATTGTTTGTCCTATGTACATGAAAATGAATTTATAAAGTTGAGCATGGGAATGCCTACCTTAGCTAGATCATGAAAATATTATGAAGATAATGTATTGTATTGTATCTTATTATAGGTCACCTTCCAGCTCAAAAAAACTTTGTTGGAAATAATACTGAGAGGGGGGGTGAATCAGTATTATCAAATTATTTTCAATTTATACAAACATTTGCAGATCTGACTATTGAAACTTGCATATACCTTCTAGACTTATAATTTAAATTATTCTTGATATGTTGGTCATTAATCTGTATCTCAAAACCATATAATAATGAACGGGAACACAAAAATAGATAGTCACACCAAAGAACACAAGATGTAAGGTGGAAACCCAATGTGGGTGAAAACCACCTGCTGCAATATTTCTCTATCTTCTTTCAATTAGAAACTTCTTTTTACAATGATTCTATACTGGTGCAGTCCTTTACCAGTACACGTGCTGCAACCTGCAGAGAGCTACAACCCTGTCTTGTTTTTCAGCTTCTCCTGAAAGGGAGCTACAACCCCCTTAGCTCTTGTACTAGCTGAGCTACTAAGACGTAGGTGCTGACCTACTGAAGGCTTAAACCTTCTCTTTTCTTCCAGGGACCACGTTTCATAAATTTTCAGACTGGATCCATGAACCTTAAACAAACATCAAGTACATGTGCATCAACCAATCTCCTTTCCACAAACAACTACTGAATAGCTTCTCAAAATGCAGTAACCAGAAAACAATACCAGTAACCAGACACCAATTCTGAATCCAGATCACTACAGTAATAGACAAAAGCAGCTAAAATATATTTCAAGAAAAGTTCGCAATTTCACCAATAGAAACCTGTGGATATTCGCACTTCCACTGTGTCGGCCCTGCAGACCTCCACACCTGTGCAGTCTGTGGCCTGTACTCCTCCGCACCTATGCTATGTTTGAACCACACACCTCATTACCTGCACCCGTGTGTGGACCGCACACCTCCGCACTTGCACCCATGTCCGAACCACGCAGCTCTGCACCTGTACCCATGTCTAGACCGCGCACCTCCACACCTGCACTTGTGTCTGGCCTGCGCACCTTCGGGTATAGACAATTTATCAGTCTTCACTTATACCATAGACTGTCAGATTTATAGATCTGATCATGCACCAAAAGAATCTCGACCCATCAGTAGATCCATCTTTTAATGCTCAGGTTCCTCCTTGATTTAGGTCCAGCTATAACTCACCAACCGATCACAAGAATTTCAGATCTTGCTATTCTTAAGATATTCAACAACCTTGTACACAACCAAATGATCTCCTTTCCCTTTTATAGTCTAGGCCTTACTCAAAACCATGGTCCAAAACCATAGAGATCCAATACTAGGCACCCAAAACCTAGGTTCAATATTTTAGATGCAAAACCATGGACCAAAACCATAGGATCAAAAACGTCAGACTAAATACCATGGACCAACCATAAGATGTCCCACGTGCGCACATTTTTTTCTCTGCATGAAAGTCTGTGAACTTTAGGTTCGCACCTTTTGTTCGGGACGCCCGCGAACATGTCCACATATTTTCAACGACACACCTGTAGAACCAGCCAAGGACTGCATCTTTGTGAACAGGAACCTACGGATATCTTATTTTCTTCATTCTTTGAGTGCCTAAACTTGTGATCTGCTATTTGAGTGAGTTGCCTTCAAGGACAACACCTATGCCATAGAACCAATCATATGTCATAATGTCAACAATCTCCCCCTTTGGACTTGATGGCAACCCCAAGTCACTCAAAATCATCCTCCCCCTTTGACATCAAGGGAAAAGGGTTATGCTCCTCCTGAGCGTATGTTGAAATCTTTGTTTGGCTGTGCTGTCCAAGCTCCCCCTGTCAAGAAGATGATCTTCAGACCAGCAACCATTGATACCTGAACAAATGTGAAATCGAACCAAGATCTTCTAAGATAATGCCAACAATGTATTATTAGAAGAATATATGCTCCCCTTGATCCTATGCCAGATGGTCCATATCGAACTCTCTTCACCCAGAGCCTGGCCTACATAAACCAGCATATGTATGCGTATCCACGTCATGAAACTCGCGTACAACCACTTTTCTCTGAAATAGACAAGATTCAACAAAAAGATGATGCATCAACTACCCCCAGCTTCTATCTGAGGTATTCAAATGTTTCCCTGGGTAATGGTTTGGTGAGAATATTAGCAACTTGTTCCTTGGAAGGAACATACTCCAACTTGACCTTTTGTTCAAGCACTTGTTCTCGGAGAAAATGATACTTGATCGGTATGTGCTTGGTCTTTGAATGCATGACAAGATTCTTTGAAATACTGACTGCACTTGCATTATCACAAAAAATGGAGATAGGTGGAGTACAAGTGATTTGAAGATCCTGCAATGTTTGCATCATCCAAAGAAGTTGTGTGTAGCAATATGCAATAACTACATCTTCTGCTTCAGCTGTAGCATCTGTAGGAACTTTGTTTCTTGCTAAACCAAGATACTATTCTAGGACCCATAAAGAATGCACCACCACTAGTGCTTTTCTTGTCATCCACTCTTCCAGCCCAATCTGCATCTGTATAAGCATGAAGTGTGAGATCTGTATCTCTAGGATACCATAAACCATTGTTTTGTGTTCCTTGAAGATATTTGAAGATCCTCTTAACTGCTTGAAGGTGTTCTTCTTTTAGATTTGCCTGAAATCTTCCAACTATTCCCATTGCATGCATGATGTCTAGCCGAGATCCTATCAGATAGAGTAGACTACCAATCATGGATCTATAGGTTGGTTGATGTACTGCTACTGATTCATCATTAGCACTGAAGCTACATCCTATTACCATAGGGGTACATACTGGTTTCGAGTCTTCCATGCCATATTTCTTCAAGATCTGCTTTAGGTACTTGGTTTGTAATAAGAAGATACCACCTTTATTTTGTTTGATTTGTAAACCAAGGAAATATGTCAGCTCACCAAGAAAGGACATTTCAAATTCTTTTTGCATCACCAAAGCAAAGTGTTGACTCATGGCTTCTTCATTAATGCCAAAAATGATATCATCAACGTATACAACAAGTATTAGCAATTTATCCTTATCAATTTTTATATATAGATTGCTATCTGATGAGCCTTTTGAGAAACGTTGTTGATGGAGGTATTTGGCCAGACGATAGTACCATGCCCTTGGAGCCTATTTAAGACCATAGAGTGCCTTCTTAAGTCTACATACAAGTTTTGGATCATTTCCAAGGATGAATCGATCTGGTTGCTCAATATATACTTCTTCTTCTAGGTCCCCATTTAGAAAGGAAGATTTTACGTCCATCTGAAATACTTTGAACTTCTGAAAGCTAGAGAGAGCAAGGAACATCCTTATAGCCTCAAGTCTGGCAACTAGTGCAAAAGTTTCTTCCAAGTCTATGCCTTCTTGTTGCGCATACCCTTTACAAACAAGTCTTGCCTTGTTCCTAACCACTTCTCCATTTTCATTTAGCTTATTTTTGAAAATCCATTTTGTCCCTATGACATTCTTATCCTTTGGTCTAGGAACCAAATCCCAAGTGTTATTCTTTTCAATATGCTCGAGTTCTTCGTCCATGGCCTTGACCCAGCATTCATCTTTGCAAGCCTCTCTTACATTTTGCGGTTCAGTGGAGGAGAGCAATGCTAGATAGCTTGAAGCTTCTGAAATGGTTCTTCTTGTTCGTACACCTGCCTCTTTCTGCCCCAAAATTTGAGATTCCGGATGATTCTTCTGAACATATCTGGATGGATTCTTTTCTTCTATCCTTATATGTTCTTCTGGTGCCTCATGGGTTTCTTTTTCGTCATGAATCTAATTTGATGTTGACGGATAGTCTTCACCATCTTCGAATTCTTCAGATTTTACCTATCTAGGAGTGCTTCCTTCTTCATCAACCACTACATCAATGCTTTCGACAATTTTTCCAAGTCTTTTATTGTAACACTTGTAAGCTTTTCTGTGGGGAGAGTAGCCAAGTAAAATGCCTTCATTTTCTCTAGGTTCAAACTTGCCAAGATTTTCATCAGTCCTTTTAATGTAGCATTTGCTTCCAAAAATTTTGAAGTATTTTACCATGGGAGTCTTACCATACCAAAGTTCATGAGGAGTCTGAGTGCTATTTACTCGGACATTTTTATTGTTGAGGATGTTATCACTCAGGTTGTTCCCTGCCTCTAGAAGGGAATACGGCTGAGGTAACCACTAACCAATCTTTTAGCTATAGATCCTAGCCAATCTGCAACCAAAGAGGGCTCTCTCTAGCTGTAGATTGGCTAGGATCTACGGCTAAAATATTGCTTATTGGTTACCTCGGCTGTATTCCCTTCTAGAGGCACGGAACAACCAAAGTGATAATAGAGGATAGTAACAGCGGCAAATGCGGTTGCACCCCAGAAGGTTGCAGGAGTTCCAGACTCATCAAGCATAGCACGAGCCATTTGTTGGACCGTTCTGTTCATCCTTTCCACTACTCCATTTTGTTGAGGAGTCCTTGCAACTGAGAATTCCCTTCTTATTCCATGTTCTTCACAAAAATCGAAGAATTCATCTGAGTTAAATTCCCCTCCTCGATTGGATCTGAGACATTTGATTCTGCGATCTGATTCGTTTTCAACCAATGCTTTGAATGACTTGATCTTTTCGAAGGCTTCATCTTTATACTTCATGAGTCCTATCCAACACATCCTTGAAAAGTCATCAATGAACAATATGAAGTACTTTTCTCCTCGAGGTGACCTCTTCCTAGTTGGACCACATATATCGCTATGAACAAGTTCAAGTGGCCTACTAGCTGATCCTTCCTTCTCGGGAAAATTAGTTCTAGTTTGCTTACCAAATTGACATGATTTGCATATTGTATTGTCTAGAATTCTGATGTCAAGAAGATCATGAAATGCCTGATATTTGCATGCTTTCCTTATCTGGGAGAAGCTAAGATTCCCCAATCTTCTGTGCCATAGCCAATGTTCATCATTCTTGCTCAAATAGCATTGTTGTTCTCCTTCTTTGAATATTTATAAATTATTTGGAGCTCTTGTGCCATTGATCACTGTTCTTCCTGTGTCAAGCTCACGAACAATACATCCATTTGATCGAAATATTACCTCAGTTCCTTGATCGCACATTTGACTGACACTCAATAGATTATGCTTTAATCCATCAACATACATAACATTTCCAGATTTGACCTTCTTTTTCAACTGAGCAGAACATTTACCTTTTATGAATGTAGGGGTGTCATTGCCAAATGAGACCTTCTTTTCGCTTTCTAAGGCAGTATATGACTGAAGTTTTTCTTTATCACCTTTCATATGTTTTGAGCATCCACTGTCAATGTACCATTGATTTTCCCGTCCTTTCGCATATAAGGCTATCCCACATCTTTCTAGTTGCGGTTCTTTCTTTTTCCATGTTTTTGGATTCAATGAAGCTGGCTCCTTCTGAGCTATTTTCCAAAACCTGCTCCTGCATTCAGAATCTTCATGACCAAAATTGTTACAAATAGAACATTCTATTTCATTTTCAAGAGTAGAGAAGTTATTCTAGGTCCTTTTCATGATCCCAGTCATACTTCTTTGTTTTTCAGCTTCCCTAGTCATGCTGGTCTTGTAGGCAACACATTGAGCAGCTTTATGACCAAAGTTATGGCAAGAGAAACATTGGCCATTGAAGAAATTCCTACAATTATCAAACCTACCAACTGATTGATTGTAGTTTCTATTGACTTCCATTCTTGAGCTAAAATGAGAATGATTTACCTGACGTTGATTGAAACTTCTGTTCATCCTTGAAGTAGATTGCCCTCGACTTACTTGGTAATCTTTGTTCATTCTTGAAGCAAATGGTCCTTGATTTATCTGATAGTCTACATTATGATTTTGTTGTCGATTGTCAACTTGTTCACTTCTCTGTGCTTGCTTTTGAGCTTCATATGCTTCTTCGAAATAACCAAGACCTGTCTTGATTAGAGGAGAATGCTGCACTTTGATAATCTCATCTAAAGTTTCAGATCCTTTAGCAAATCTTAGATTAAGGGCTTTTGTTTTCTCAATTTCTTTTCTAAGTCCCACAATTTCACATTCTAATTCTTCATTGTGTTTATCTTTTTCAGCAACTTGGAAAGTTAGAGTATCTATAATCATATTCTTTTCCTATAAACACACTTCAAGTTTAGAAATTTCTTCATAAACACCTTCTTAATTTATGCATCCAAGAAATCATCATCTTCAAAAGCCATCAAAAGTCTATTATCATTACCTTGTTCATCTTCATCACTATTTGACAATCCATCACTGTCTTCATGCGTGTAATAGCTCTTCTTATTTAAATTATGTTTTTGGTTCCATCTAACAGGTTCCTTACCTTTGTCTAGTTTATCTTTATGAGGACATTTTGCAGCATAATGACCGACTCTTCCACAAGCAAAGAATTTGAAAGGAAGCTTACCTCTGAATCTACCAGTTCCCCATTGAAGGTTCTTGACAAAATTTGTTTCTTCCTCTTCTTCTGAAATATGTCCCGACTCATAGTAATCTCCTTTTCCTGAAGCCTTGAAAGCAGCTTCTCTCCTGTTTGATGGTCCTCCTTTTCTCGTTTCGTAAGGTATTAGAATTCCGTACAGCTGTGACATGGTAAGGTTCTGTAGATTCTGCTTTTCTTCTATGGTAGAAATTTTTGAATCAAACTTGGGAGACAAAGATCTTAGAACCCTTTCAACCACTATAACTTCTTTTATTTCTTCACCCAAGTTTTTCATACAATTTACGATCTCATCTATACATAGAAAATAGCTAGCCACACTTTCATCATTATGAATTCTGAGACTTTCATATCGAATTTTAAGAGTTTGTAATTTTTCTTGTTTTACCTGTTCATCTCCTTCATAGCTCAGAATGATATTGTCCCATATTTCTTTTGCGCTTTTGAGCTGCATAACCTTGAAGAATTCTAATTGAGATAGGCTTCCTAATAGAGTATTGACAACTTTTGCATTTGTTTCATACTACTTCTTACCAGCTACATCTGTAGGAGTTGCTGATGGAAATGTGTATCCTGTTTCCACAATATCCCAAACTTTTGTACCAAGAGATTGAAGATAGGCAGTGATTCTTACCTTCCAATAGACGAAGTTTCTTCCATCAAAAATCGGTGGCCTGATAGATGCTTCCTTTTCGTAGTAGCTCATGATGATAGATCTTCCTTCAAGCGATCAAGCTTTTCCTGAAGGACCTGCTCTGATACCAATTGTTGGAAATAATACTAAGAGGGGGGGTGAATCAGTATTATCAAATTCTTTTCAATTTATACAAACATTTGCAGATCTAACTATTGAAACTTGCATATACCTTCCAGACTTATAATTTAAATTATTCTTTAGATGTTTGTCATTAATCTGTATATCAGAACCATATAATAATGAATAGGAACACAAAAATAGGCAGTCATATCAAAGAACACAAGATGTAAGGTGGAAACCCAATGTGGGTGAAAACCACTTGCTACAATATGTCTCTATCTTCTTTCAATTAGAAACTTCTTTCTACAATGATTCTATATTGGTGCAGTCCTTTACCAGTATGCAGGCTGCAACTTGCAAAGAGCTACAACCCTCTCTCGTTTTCCAGCTTCTCCTGGAAGGGAGCTACAACCCCCTTAGCTCTTGTACTAGCTGAGCCACTAGTACGTAGGTACTAGCCTACTGAAGGCTTCAACCTTCTCTTTTATTCCAGGGACCACGTTTCATAAATTTTCAGATTGGATCCATGAATTTGTTTAGAAATTTTTTTGGCGAAATCACATAATTGGATCCATGAACCTCAAACAAACATCAAGTACATGTGCATCAACCAATCTCCTTTCCACAAACAACTACTGAATAACTTCTTAGAATGCAGTAACTGAAAACAATACCAGTAAACAGACACCAATTCTAAACCCAGATCACTGCAGTAATAGACAAAAGTAGCTAAAATATATTTAAAGAAAAGTCTGCAACTTCACCAATAGAAACCTGCGCATATCTGCACTTCCACTGTGTCGACCCTGCGGACCTCCTCACCTGCGCAGTCTGTGGCCTGCGCTCCTCCGCACATGCGCTGTGTTTGAACCGCGCACCTCGGCACCTGCACCTGTGTCTGGCCCACGCGCCTTCGGACCTACACCCGTGTCTGGACCGCGCACCTCCGCACCTGCACCCATCTTTGGTTTGCGCACCTCCGGGTATAGACAATTTATCAGTCTTCACTTATACCCCAGACTATCGGATTTACAGGTTTGATCATACGCCAAAAGAATCTCAACCCATCAGTAGATCCGTCTTGTAATGCTTAGGTTTCTCCTTGATTTAGGTCCAACTATAACTCACCAACCGATCACAAGAATTTCAGATCTTGCTATTCTTAAGATATTCAACAACCTTGTACACATCCAAATGATCTCCTTTCCCTTTTATAGTCTAGGCCTTACTCAAAACCATGGTCAAAAACCATAGAGATCCAATACTAGGGACTCAAAACCTAGGTTTAATATTTTATATGCAAAACCATAGGATCAAAAACATCGGACTAAATACCATGGACCAACCATAATATCTCCCACGTGCGCGCATTTTTTTCTCTGCATGAATGTCTCTGAACTTTAGGTTTTGTTGAAGGCCCCAAAAATCCGGTCTACAACAAGGGGGATACCCGCCCGGTTCGGACCTTGGTTGGCAGCTCCTTATCCGTTTGGTATAGCGGGTCCGACTGGAGATATGGGACCAGTTTCCCAATTTAGTGTGTGTGTGTGAGAAAGATGGGTATTTCTGTTCTAAATGGAATACTTCTGTTCTAATTCTAATCTAATGCTATGCTATTGTATTCTAATAAATAGAAAAACATCAAAATTTATGCTAACCCGGGGTGT
>APFE030024832.1:0-17754 GCA_000404065.3 Pinus taeda
ATCTGCCAACCAAGGTCCGGATAGGGTGGGTATCCCCCTTGTTGTCGACCCGATTTTCGGGGCTTCAACAATACCATAAAAATTGACCCTGTTCTGATTATGAAGATTTAATACATACCTTTTGTAACAGCGGTACACCATGTAGATCGAAATATTTCTCCATATGAAGTATCCAATTTACTGGATCCTTGCCATAAAACTTCCTAATATCTCCCTTTTTTTTTATTTTAGGAGCTCGATCTTGAAATGACTATAACCTTGTAATTTCGGTTCTTCAAGCACTGAAATTACGACCTACAGTAACCCTATGCATACTCTTTCCAATGCCACCAGTCTGATCCAAATTGGATTCTTGAAGGAAGAGTTATGCCAAATCTCCCAGAGTGACCTGATTATATACTGGTTCAGTAGAGTGAACTTGTATGATGTGCCACCTATTTGGAATGTAATTTGGGAGTCTACAAAAAGGCCAAATTCTTCAGAGCATATCTCCGTAAATATAGCAGGAAAATCTCTGAAATTCAGACACGAGGTTTAGAATGATTGCTTCTCAAATGGGTTTATTTTAGCGTCTGAAATGTCACAGAAAAATGTTATACTGCAAATGCCACGATGCCCTGTTTGGAGCAGTGAAACCCTAGAATTCAAAGCTCTAATACCAAATGTTATGAAACTAGCTCACAACAAGATAGAAAAGATAGATCAATGCCTTAGAATTTAGCCTTTTCGAGGGTGAAACCTCCTTTACATTCAACAATTGAAAAATTCTTAGATGATACAATTGACAAGACCTCCTTTCTATATATAGGAGTCTAAGGGGTCATAATATAATCGGAGTTGACATAACAATAATAATGTAAGGGCACAATAATAATAATAGTGGGCTTCTATGGGGCACAATAATAACAATATGGGGACTACATGGGTACAACAATATAATAAGGGGGTTGTACTAATAACAATAAGGGGTTACACTAGTAGTATAGGGGCCTAACATCAAAAGAAACTCAGTGGTTGGGTTGGCTATGATCTCAAAGGTCAGCATTGCCTTTTAGATAGTGCTATGACATTCCATGACGAATTAGCCTCCTTGTAAACATGTCCAACTATATGTACATATTTTGTCTGTGCTCTATATGGAAAGAAACTCAAAAGATGGGTCTAGCTATGAGGTCTAAAGTTGGATTTGTCATTTGAATGGTATTTGTGGACACTTCTCACTATTGACAGTCCCCTACCGAATTAGTTGCATCTACAATACTGCATGGAAGCATGCGAAATGAATTTTGTTTTAAATTTGAAAATTATTTATTAATTATAGATTTACAACAAGAATTCTAAATATTATGTGTTTATATAGATATATATGTATTAATAATATATATATATATATAATAAATATATTTAATTATCATATATATATATATATATACTATTATATATATAATAATTTAAATAAATACATTTTAAATCCCATTTATACTTAAAAAATATCAACTTTTTCATTGACATTTAACTTTTACAATTAATATGCAGATTTTTATAGAAAGATCCGTAATTTTACCCTATTTGTTCAACATGTCTTTTTTTTTTTTTAGTTTTCTGCATCCTAATTATTTTTAATTGTTAAAGTGAATAAATTGTTAAGTTTTATTGGTTTTACTTAGAATTGTAGATGGTTGCAAAATGAATTGAAGTTTCAGTGAGTGTTTTGATTATTTTGACTAACCTTTATAAAATTAAAAGGGACTTTGTTTAAAGTGATGTGAATGTGAATTTAAATATTATTTCAATTTTAATAATGTTGCATTCTTTTAGTTGTTTACATAATGCTAAAATGTTTTATTTTCAAATTTTATTGTTTTCCTATATAAATAAATAGAGTATTAGGTTATTATATTAAGTTGTTTTATAGTTGTTTATTTTAAATTCCATGGATGTTAAAATTGCTTATTCAGCTAGTATTCTTGGACATCATTGTGATGTTGTGTCATTTATATTGGATTTAAGGAAATGTAAATAAACATGAAAGTTGCAATACTTTTTAGTTAATAAATACATTGTCTTGTATTGTAATTATTCATAATTAGTGATGTACCATTAGAAACACGTTATTATTTTTATTAGTGCTTGTTTTGTGAATCATGATGCATTTTTTGGTATTCAATCGACAAATGTTATTGGAAAAAATAAAAATAAAGATTAATTTGAGCAAAAACAATATGGAGTCAAGAATACAAATTCCTAATATAAATTATTCTACCTTAATTTTTTAATGTAAATAGATCACTCATTTGTTTAATTTCTTCATAATGTTCATGATGTACTTTTGAAATATATATTTTTAGGATTCAATAAAGTAATTACCATATTAGCTAAGAAATATTTGACTCTTCATGTTTTTTTTTTAATTTTATAAGTATGAGATTGTAATGATTATGATGTTCTATCTATTTTTGCAATTTTGAATCTGCTCTAAGTTTTAAAGTGTGGAATACTTTTACCTAGACAAGGTAATACCTAAAACATGACAACTTTTTTGGATATTTTAAATGAACTTTACTGTTGTGCGTTAATTTGGGATTAAGTGACACATTATTTATGGTGAGATTACAAGTTAAACTTTTAAATAATTTTTGAATTATGGAATAATATTAATTTCTTATGTAGAAATTATGTGTTTTTCTTTTCTTTTCAAAACAAGTGGAAAGAAATAAAAAGGAAAATGGGAGCTAGAAGGCATTAATAGTGTTACAACCTTCATTATTTGGATTTGTGGTGTTTAATAGTATTTAATGTATAGACACTTAAAGACAATTATAAGGTTTTTCAAATAATTTTAGATACTTAGATTTTACTTTTTTGGCCAATTGACATTTGGTATGAGTTGAAGTATAATGTCTAATATGCTTACAATTGAACATCTTTGACGAATGAAATTAATTTTTAGAACACTTTTTCGTATTATTATTTATTGTAGTTGGTACTAACTTGCCTTGAAAGCATAGTACTATTTACATTGTAGTATCATTATTTGACTTGACGATATATCGGATTCAGGTGATCTATGCTAGTTTCGGTGGAATCTATTATAGAAACGTGTTATGCAATTGTAAATTATTTTGAGTCATGGAATGTGTAGCTCTGGAATTGTCAAAGTAGTTGCAACAACTTATAAAAGAGTAGGAGATTGATAAACAGAAATTTCATTATGTAAGTAAATCATTTAAGAGGAAAAACAATAACTGGTTTGAATGTAATTTCCATTGCAGGTGGATTAGTTGTAGTTTTAATTTGTGCAAATATTTGTGTTGTTGCATGCAATATATTTATTCAAATCCAAAGAATAGTGAATGATTCTCAAATTTTAATATGAAATATTTATGTTGTGTGATTTAGATGTTAAATTTGTTGATTCACTATGTCTCAAGTGAGAAAAGATTTTCACATATTGTAATGCTAAAATCAGAAGATATAAAATGCACCCTTAAATCTCATAATATTCTTGTTTTGTTTGTCTACCTGGAATTTGTATTCCAAGATGAGTGGCTATGGAAGCTTAAATTATTGCATTTCTAGACAATTTTGGTGCAATATGTTTTTCTCAAATTGACACATTTACTAAAGTACATGTGGAATTTAATGTAGTTATAGAACTATGACTAATATTAAGTGATGGCTTTTATTTACAATTATTCTAGTAATGTGTTGCTAGAATGTTATTTGTTATTTATGCCATAGTAGATATTGCTTTCAATGTCTAGCAAACAATATGATACAAAGTTAGGGTTCCCACCTTGTTTTGAAATTTAATGTAGTTATAATACTATGATTACAATTGGGCGATGATTTTTTATTTGTGCTTTCTTTAGTCACGTTTCACTAGAATGTTGTTTATTTCTTGTGACATAGTAGGTAATGCTTTCAATCGCTAGTAAACCATATGATACAGAATCACATTACCCATTTTTTGTCATTGTTAGTTGCAAATATATATATATATATATTATATTTAATATATATATATATATATATATATATTAACTATTATACTTATATATAATAAGTAGCATGAAATGGCATTTTTCCTTGCATACATGTTGGGTGAATGCTCGTGTAGTTCCCATTCTAGGTTTGTAATCTCTCAATGATCATTGTGTGACCACAAATATTTGACTTGTATAGCTATGATGAACACAGTATATAAGATATGATGCATTATTTATTTCTCTCATAAATCAATAGAAGAGAAAGATTAAGAATAAAGAGTTAAAATCATAATGTATAACAAATAATAGATTTTTTTTATTGCAATTTTTTTTTGATACGTATTTGTTAAAAAAAGAAGAATGTGTGGTGTGTTTTAATTATAAAAACGCTTACAATTTTTCTTTGGTGTTTCTTGCTACATAGAAATATGAACTATTAGTTTTTCTAATTTTTATTTTCTCCATTATCTCCATACATTGTTTTTTATCTATCGATTATGCCTAGGTTTTTCTCTTGCATATGCACACATTAGCTATGGGACTTTATCTATTTTCTATGATGTGGATATGTCACTAAAACAATGATGTTCATGAGTTGGACATAGGTATGCTCAAACAATTAGATATATATCCATTTGGACAAAATCTTAAAAAATAAATATTTCATTATGCTAGGAAGTTAAATACCTTACATTTTATTTCATAGCATAATGGCTTTATAATGCATAAATATGTTAGTGGCTTATACATGGTGCAATTGATAACATTACAATAATAAGCATCGGAATATGTGTATTACAATAGGATTATGAATATGCAATTGGTTTAAGTATTTTTATGCTTGTTATCTTAAATTATAGGTTTTTACTATAGAAGTTTATATTGTAATTTGTTTTTGCAACTAATAATTGTATTATATTTCATTTATACATTTTTGAAATGAATTTATAATAATTGTCAAATATATTTTTATGAAATTTTAGAAATTAAATATTGTGTTTTTAAATTTGTTAAAATGATAGTAATGCTTTGCTTGCTATTACTTTAAATTGTATAGATATCTTTAGTTTTAAATTATGTTTCAATTGGGAAAAAAAATGAAATCTAAAAGGTTCATTATGGAATTTTTATTTACTCATTTGTCACGGTCTCAGGTGCTCATTTTCGAAGTATTGTGAAACAAAAAAAATAGGAAGAGAAGGTAACCACAAAGACAATATAGCCTAGACTACATAAGAGATCTAAAAATTTCATAGTATCACATGTGATGATTGTACATTCAATGAAATACATTCTCCTAATTCTTTAAATAATTGTCACATTTGGATGGTTTCTTAGTTTGTCTCAATAAAATTTATGGAAATGAAAAATAGTTGTGCATTGAAAGGATAAAAATTGCAAGATATTGATCATAAGTTATCCAGATTCAATGTACATAGATTAGAGAATTTATTCTATTATCCTAGTGGTTGTTTATTTGACTCATTTGTTGTTCTTCTTCACTTTACCTATAGTTTAGTTGAAATATGACATGGAATTGTAAACCACTTTTGACATTGCCTATCTCATGGACATGATAGTACTTTTTATTCATTTCATACAAAATTGAGTTTTGAATACCTTCGAGATCTTCATCATGTTAATGCTCTTAAAATGTACTTGAAATGATTGTCTACACCTTCTTTTATTTGTGCTCGAACTACAATTAGCTTTTGGGAGGATGCATTTTGTATCAAATGGTTTTCTAAGTGGTTGTCAATCTATTCAATGTTTGGCTATCTACAAATGGCCAAGAATATCTACGGTTCAATTCAAACATTCACGAATATCAATATAATATTTCTCTACATAATCAGAATCCTACATGTGGAGATTTTGACCCATTGTTGCTACATAGCACAGTAGATAGTGTATCTTCAATAAATGGAACAATTGGCTCGTGCATTTTACCATAGCAATCCTCACATGGAAAATTTGACATATTGTCAATTGAGCTAATATTATCTTAACAAGGTTTCATGATCTATAAAAAAAATTAAATGAGCTAACATGACACTTTCCATTTTTGACTCCTATTATGGACAACTTGCACCATGCGTTTGATATTTCTAATATCATACAAAATAGCCGATTTAATATAGTCCTATACCTATTAAATTATAATAAATTAATGAAATATATATCACTATTTAAATATATTTTTCAAAAAAATGGCCATTTTAATATAGTCCGTTACTGTAATAATATTGTTTTTTTTTCCTAAGTATATTAATATAATTGATATTAATAATTTACATTATTGTTCAAATGATAGTCGTTACTTAAATGATTATGTCTCTAACATTCGCTCTCTATCTTAATCCTCACCCATGGTTGACCCACCTCATCTGGTTTGATGATGAACAAACACTTCTTGGTTCGAAACGCGTAGGCAAAAAATTCTGCCATTTTGATTTCTACCAAAATACTTTGTTTAAATCATAAAAACAATTGAACAAACCTTTTACAATTTTCTTCTTTGCAATGATTATAGAGCTATCAATTCCTTGAGACAACACCTAAATGGTACAATCATTGAACAAGAGCAATGTACTAATCATTTTCAAGCTTATATTATAAATTTACTATTGCCATATGCATATGTACAGATAGAGGGAAGCATTTTTGAAATATAATGGGTATGTGAACACCTTGATGTTAACATATATATCTAGAATATAGAAAAAAAATCCTTGAGATTATATTCATCAAAAACATTCTCCAAAGTAATGTATCTTATGCATATACTAATATCTACAACGCATGCACATTTCCATCCAAATCTAGAAACCCATAATGTTGAGAATATTAGTGACATTGGCAATTCACCACAAATGCTCCAAGGAATCATCGAAAGAGACAAGTCGAAGATGACCTCATGTGTGCCTTGTAGATATCATTTTACAATGGATTCTAATTTTACTATATGTTATATTCAATTAAATCATTTTTCAATTCACAACATAATATAAAAAAAATTGTGTTGTAGTATCAGCGAATTCCACATCATAAAATGAGGATAATAATCCTTTTTTAATCGAGACACAAAATAACAAAGAAGTCTCAACCTATTTTTCCAATGCCTATATTAAGAAGTACGCTCACTTACATCAATTGAGATCTTTCATCCAAGAAGAAGGTTCTATAATACAAGAAGCACAAGAGAAACATGTAAATTCAAATAAATAAATTGAGGCATATGTACAATCAATCTAAGACACAGTTACATATGTATGTTTCATTTGTGATAGATTGTCCTTTGGAAAGGAAATGAAATCCATTAACAAAGATATATTATCTACTATTTGTTATCTAATGCTTGGTTAGAGTTCAAACCCATTAAATTCAATGAACAAATATGCAAGTCTTGTAACAATACAGTACTCAATGAAAGAATACCTACATTTGCATCACCTCTTTATATTAGACGATATGAAAAATTGATGTTTGTTGCATAATGGACATATTTGGAACAGAGGTTTGTGGCACAAAGGATGGCTTTTGCACAAGTAATACAACTTGGCTACAAAATATCAGAAATTTTATTAACAAGAACAATCATAAACATTCCTTATAGTTTAGATAGAATTCAGAGAGCATTGTGCAGAGATATTGATGACAATATGACAATGCAAATTATTCTAAAAATAAAATTGAAATACAAGAATCCCTACTTGTCTAGACATATTCGTCCCAAGAAAGTGATTTGTGCATTAGATGACTTGTGCAACACATCTCTATACAAGAGTGAACAAATAGTAATCAATTATGAATGGAAAAAACATTTTGATCAAAATAGACAAGATCATCAAGACGATAGTCCAAAAATGAAGGACCTAGATTCACCAAATGTAGATAATGATCTACAACAAGAAAAATAGTCCAAAAATGAAGGACCTAGATTCACCAAATGTAGATAATGATCTACAACAAGAAAATAAAACACGTGTACATGGTTATTCATAGACCCACCTTATACATGATATTGATACAACAATAATATAGATTGCACCTTCTTAAAGGTTCTGTCCACTAGGAAATTTTGAAGGAAAATTCTGTGAAGAACTCAACTTTCAGACACTATTACTTGGATCACTTTGCCCTACAAATGTTATCAATTGCTTTTCGTATCAAAAATTTGCACACTGGAAACTATTGCAAAAGTCTGGTGACTTTTCAACACATTAAAAACACAATTAAAAAAAAAAAAATTCATATTTTGATAAACCAGGTTTCTAATTTCGCTTGGATTTCTATTCACAAAAGGGAGGTAAAATAACAAAAACTTGTTGGCTAAAGATATAAAAATAAAATCAATATTGATAAATTATTAGTCACTAATTGCATATCAATTTTTAAGAAGCATCGCCTCATCATCTGATTATTTTTAACATTTACGAAAAGATATATTTGCAATGATACGACTACTTCTTCTACCAAATTTCTTTGTGACATTCACTAGTGCTGAGCGTCTTTCGGAAACATAGATAAATGCATTAAAAATACAAAGTAATGACTCCATAAAAAATGAGGAAAATAATTTTGATGATGAATATATTTACACATTGATCGAACGTTAGTTGGTCATATGTAGTCGATAATTTAAGCATATAATCTCGTCACTACGTTCCTTGATAACGAAAAATGATGAATTATTTGGTCAAGTGGAAGATTATTTTTAATTACAGAATTCCAAAGAGGAGGAAAATACCATGTCCATGGACTCGATACAAAATACACTAATATATCAGCAATCCCCTGATGTCGATTTCATACGTTTCATTGATCATTATTTGATTTGTGATTGAACAACTTGGTCAAATCAAATGATTCAATTTTAGACTCATCAACAAACAAAAACTTGCAAAAAACATAAAAATTCTAGTTATATATTTGGTTTCCCTATCCCACCAATTGGTTAAGCTTGTATCTTTCATCCTTTACGCAATTAAAATAATGATATACAAACAATTCAAAAGAAACTTTCATTTCTTCTACAAGACAAATCCTATTCAGAGAACATAACATTTTCCATGTTTCTAGCAGATCTTAGAGTTACAAAACAAGAATACATCATGCTCTTATGATTTTGTATTGCCCTGTAAATTATACTACTCAAACGAAATCCTTGTGATGTGTGGATAAATGCATTTGCAAAAATAATCCCTTTGTTGTGGAAATAAAACACAGATACCCAATTTATTTTAGATACCTATGTTGTAGTAGCATATTGCAACTCTTATATGACAAAAATTAATTGCTCGATGACAACTGCATTCAAACAAATTTGAGAAAATTGCATATCACCTAGAGACAACAAATCAAAACTATTTGTATTCTTGGAAACATATTTATATGTATGCAACAAATGTCAAGTCAAGAAGCAATCCACATTGCCTTATCATTTCCTGTGTATTGATCTTCTAGAAAAACAATTTTTATTAGCACTGCTCTAGCTGAAAAATAAACATATCTTCTAAAAAAACCTATTTTTTTAAAACAAGAACTTGATAATTCTTAAAATATTGTTTGCATGACCATTTTTTATACATATTTTTCATGTCTCATTGCCCTTGAGCAGGCTAACAATCAAAGTAATTTTTAATTTGTGATGGAGTTCACCTAATTTAAAAACACTCTAAAGGTGAAGATCGACCTGAATAGCTATCCAAGTTAGTATCTTACTTAATGGTTATATTTTTCATAACGTTTCAATTATAGAACTTCATGTATACATATCAAAGCATGTAAGAACTTTCAGAAGTTTTGCAAGTTTGTAATTTTCATATTTCATTCTATGATATTTTTGTTTCAGTTTTAGTTTTAAATCCCTAGAATTGGGTTATATATTTTCACATGTTTCTTTTATCAATACATGAAGCTAATTTATTTTTCTTAACTAATAGAATCAAAAGTGTGCAGGTTAAGGTGTGTATGGCCACTACAACCTCAGTGTGCGCAATTGTTTTAACTTATTGTCCATAATTTTATATGTTTGTTTACATAGTCATATGATTTATTTGTATTTTTTTCCATAATATCACGCAGTTTGAGTTTTATTGTTTATATTTTCAATTTCATGAGATTTAATCTATCTGGTTCATAATTTCAAATTTCATGCTTTTAGTTATTCATAATTGATTATAATCTATTATTTACATTTATTAAATTTATAAATTTTAGATATAGTAATATTCATGAATATATTTAGAATTTTATCATATAATAATAGTTAATTCCTCTTGAAAGTAGGATTATTGATGGAATAAGTAAAATACTAGGAGCACCCATCGATGAGAAAATTTGCTCGTTCATGCATAACTTATTAACTAGTTTTGTATAAAAGCATTACAGGTCTTGTTTTCATAGATTAGTATATGTACTAAGAAACAATGTTATTATTAGGTTATGTAAAGTATTAGGAGTGTTGATCCATGAGAAAATGATGTAATGCATGCAAGTTCACCAAATTGGCTTAGTCAAGTATTTCATCATTGAAGCTCTTGTTTCCATATATTAGTAAATTCCTTGAGAAACAAACTTATTGGGTTATGTAAAATATTAGGAGTGTCCATCCATGAAAAAGGGCCCTAATGCATGAAATTCCATTGGATTAAACTTACTCATCCACTCTTTCATTTAAATATTATTTTCATAAATTAGTAAATGTCTTGAAAATAAGTTTATTGTTGTTTTATGTAAAATATTAGTAATGTCCATCCATCAGGAAATTCCCTAATGCATGCAAGCCCACCAAACTAAGATAATTCAAGAATTATTTCTATTTTTGAAGTGTTCCTTTACATTCAAGAATTTTTCTTTTACTTTCAAGAAACATGATTAGTTTATTTTAGTTGATTGATTTATTAGATTGTTTTGTTTCATGCGTTCTTGATCTTTCTAATTTAGGGTTTTAAGAATTTAATTTTCCTAGTAGTTAATGTAAAAAACTTAGTTTTATTCTTTGGGTAAATAAACAAATTTCGATTCCTTAAGATGAGAAGAAGTCTAATTCTAATTCTCTACAAATAGTCATGTTATTCTAAGTTTACAAGCAATACGATTGATTAAATTATTATGTCCCAATTTATGTCCATAAATTAGCATGGCATTTTTTGTTCCATTTTTGTGGAAGCACACGTTGAGTTAGAGTTACATATAGAATAATTTGTTCAAGTTTTAGATTCATTAAAAAAAAAATTCATTTAAGAGAGAGAGGAGTGAAGGTTGTATGATGAGATATAAGAACATGTGCATTCACTTTAGTGAGTCTTCATAGGAATTTTTCATGCTTTTACTAGGTACATTCATTAATTAGATAATATGATGTGGGGGTATCTAATGAAAAAAATATTTTTTTGGCATTTTTACAAAAAAATCATTTACCAAAGGAAGTTTCTTTCCTTAATTTATTTTAATTGTAATATTTTGCTAGTTAGAAAACTAGAAGGAATATATATTGTTAGAGAGGATATGATGAGCATTAATTGATTCATATGTAAACATATATACTTAGCCAAATTAGGAATTTGCTAGATAATATGGTAAAATAGATTGAATTTGTTGAGTTGGGTACATGGGCTCTATGTAAGAGAATTTTAATGTAAATGGAAGGAAGTTAGAGAGACTAGGGATAACTATGTGTAAGAATTAGAGTGAAAAAGTTGAATCAAACTTGAGGAACACTATACTCAGACTGTAAATCTACAATATTACCATTCAATTTGAATCAATATAATGACATCTGTATTCTCTATATGGTTGTAATTTTTTATCATGGTGAATTTAGACACAATTCTTTTTGTTGCTGGCTGTAGGAAGGATCAGAGTTAGATGTCGAATTGTCGAGAAACCAATTCTTGTTTGATTTTTGTGGTTTACATAACACCATCAAGCTAGAACATAATCTAATGGCTTTAGACCAAACTAGGCCCAAATTTGTTATAACACATACTTTTAACAAATATAAACATTTTCCTTTTGGTTCTATAGTTGACTAAAATGTCAAAGTGTCCACCATGGATTGTCATCCATCGATGTTATTTACCTAATAGCTAATTCCGACCTCCTGTGTATAAATTCCTTGTAAATTCCAACTTCATATTGGAATATTCTAAAACAATTCACTTGAATATTCTCTACTCATCAGCGAAAACAATAAACAGTTGACGAAATCATGATGCATAAAAGAGAAAAAATTCAATCACACATAACACAATATTTTGTTGAGGAAATCAATAGCTAAAACCCTTGTTATCTATATATTTCATTAATAAAAAAATATTAGAAGATTATAATTCATTTCTCAAGCCTAAGAAATCTTTGGGATATCCCTATCCATCTCACTACTTACTAGACAAGCTCGATAAAATACTTAGCCAATTATGTTGCATGCCAAGCTCTTATTTCCTTGGACGGTTTCCTTGGGAATTAGCTCATATTTAATTGGGAAATTCCACAATTATGAATTACACAATCCTCAAAGGCCTCCCTCTGATTCCATGCACCTCCTGTACAATTTGGATGATTATACAACTGATATTATAGTGTCCCTGAACATCAATCACATATGGGTGTTTCTCTGATCTAACATACATGAGTTAATTATAAGTGAATCTTCAGTTTACTAGTTTATCACTACTGGTTACACCCCAATAATAGATCTCTCATTAATCCCTCCATCATTTGGATCTTGTTTAACATAATTTAACTCAGTTAAAGTGAATTAAATAATCACAACTCAAAATAAACTCAATCATGGATCCTAAAAAGGAGGAGACACTCTACATGACTCTAGCTAGAACCTAAACTCGAATTAATTGATCCAAATAAATAAAATTAACTTATTAACTATTATAGATTTTGATGAGATGTGGAATTACAATTTAATTCAAGTAAAAAAATTAATTTGGATTTTCTTGTTGGATTTTCAACACTCCCTCTCAACAATAAAGGGATTATCTACTACCCTGATCCTACCTCTATGAAACTCGAATTTTAATCTTGACAATGCCTTTGTCAAAATATATACATCCTTCTCCTCTATGGGAAGGTATTCCAGCAAGATGATTCTCCTTTGCACACAATCTCGTAGATGGTGATACTAGATGTTGATATGCTTGGACCGATCATGAAAAACTAGATTCTCTTAGAGTTTGATACAACTTTTATTGTCAGAGTAAATCACTGTAGGATCCATTTTCTAACGAAATAATGCAACAGGAATCTTGCTCACTCAGATAACCTCACAACCTGCTTGACTAGTAGCCATGTACTCTACTTCTGCTAAATTGGGTGAAATTAATCTCTTCTTCATGTTGTACCAAGAAAATTTTGTTGACCCAATACTCAATATTCTCACTTATGTGCTCTTCTTCTCGGATGGACTCCCTAACTAATCTACATCTGTGAAGCCTTGAAGCTTCACTCCCTTTATCTATTTGTACAAAAGACCAAACTGGGTAGTGCCTCTAAGGTATCTCAACACATGTTTACCTACCTTCTAATAAATTTTGGATGGCTTAACCATGGCTTGTCTAAGCTAGTTAACTACAAAACACATGGATGGCCATGTGTTCACTAAACACATAATTTAACCCACAAGTTGTCAATAAATAGTAGCCTCCACTACTTCACCTAAAGTAGCATCTTATTTCCTCTAATTACGTGCTAGAGGAGTCTCCATGGGTTTTCTTCTCTCCATGTGGAACATATTTAGTATCTCATTGGAATACTTGTCCTGAGAGACAAACAATTCTCCATCTCCTTGCCATACTCCCATACCAGGAAAGTAATGCATGAGCCCCTAGTCTTTCATCTCCAATTCTCTTTCAAGATCCTCCTTTCAATATTTTATTAGCTTCTCATCACCTTTTAGAATCAAATTGTTAAAATATAATACTATAATAAAAAATTTACCTTCAACCACAATATCATAAAGGTTTTCTTCTGCTTTGCTTTTGGTGAAGTCCCACCTAGTGAAATAGCTATCAATTCTGGTTTACCAAGAACGAGGTCCTTGTCTTAGTCTAAGCATCACTTTCTTGAGTCTGCACACATGTGACTCTCTGTTGAAGGTTTCAAATACTTCTGGCTTCTTAATATACACCTCTTCCTCAATCATACCATTAAGGAATGTTGTCTTCACATCCATCTGATGTATCATCCATCCATCTGTGTTAACAGTGCTAAAATAGATCTAATTGAAGTGTACCTTTCTATTGGAGCAATGGTTTCATCGTAATAAATTCCCTACACTTGAGAGAATCCTATGGCCACAAGTATGGCCTTTTGTTTCTCCACACTCCCATCTATTGCTTGCTTTACCTTTTAAATCCATCTGGAACTCAGCACTAACTTGTCTGTTGGTTTCAGGACTACTTCCCAAAGAATATTTTTGATAATGGATTCATACTCCTCAACCTTTTCATCAACCCATACTATTTATTACACTTTTTCCTTGAATGAGGTTGGCTCGACCTCAACAATCTTGCTCATCTAAGCCATGTAGCCAGTGTACTGATCTACTGAACTCCACTGCCTACATTCTCTCTAGTATCATACATCAATCTATCGGCCTCTCTGGTGCACTTCCTTCCATATCTGGAAGTCTCTCCATGAGTGGGTGCTTCCACTCTCTACTCCTTTGCATGTGGCTTCTCCACATCATCCTAAGGTTCCTCCTTTGAAGTTAAAATGTCCTCGTATTCATGTAACTAAAGATCACTATAAAGGGAACATCTTATAAGCTTCTCTTCATCGAACTTCACATCTCTATGAACCATTATCGTCTTGTTAGATGGTAGGTACACCTAATAGTTGTGAGGTGTATCAATGTACCCCACAAATATGCCCAACTCAACTGATGGATTTAGCTTTTTCTATGCATCCTTGGTAACATGATAGTAAACAAATGAACTAAAGATCCTAAAGTGTGGCACACATGTTTTCTTACCTAAAAAAAGTTCTAGTGTGCTCATCTCAAGAATTCGATGAGGGATTATGTTCTACAAATAAACTATCATGTTACATGCTTCAACCCACAAGTGCAATGATAAAGCTTGATCACGTAACATCACCTTTGCATATCCCACAATACTTATGTTCTCCCTTTTAGCCACTCCATTATGTTGTGACTTATGAGGTGTTATTAACTTCGCTTGGATGCCTTCTAACGCACATAAGTTCTTGAATTAATTTGACACATATTCTCCACCATTATTTATTTTGAGATCATTAACTTTCCTCCCAATATCTTTCTCGACAAGTAACTTAAACTCACAAAATTTAGCAAACATCTAATCTTTCATCTGCATGAAGAAAATCCATCACTTATGATAAAAGTCATCAAAAATATTACATGATACCTGTGCTTGGTTATAGTTTCTATCGAGAATGGTCCACAAACATATGAATGAACTCTATCAAGGACCACTTTCACTTGAATGTCTTTACCATGAAAGGTAGCTTTGGTGTACTTGCCCATTGTACAATATTTGAAGGTGTCTCTATGCTCTAGTGTACCCTTGGGAGGTTCTATATAAATTTTCTGCATGAGCTTCAATGCTCCATGGTGCAAGTGACCCAATATTCTATGCCAGAACTTACCTATGTATATTCTATGCATGTTCACTACTTTTGTGTTTAAAGAAACACAATATTCTAAATCTAATTTCTCGAGGTTCTTCACTCAATCCCGTACCTTCTTCACTTTTCCTAAGGCTATGTGATGAAGGAAAGTCTTTCCCTTGCTAAATATCATATCGTAGACACGGTCTCCAACATGGAAACTGAAACCAAATTCTTGTTTGAACTTGGGACATACATGAAATCTTTTAATATGTTAGTAGAACTAGACTCCCTATGAAAGGTAATAGTACTGATGGAGGTCACACTATAACTCCCATCATCTCCCATATTTATGTGCATATAGAGGTCCTTATCCTTAGAGTCAATAAATAACTCTTTATTTGTGCTCATATCGAATGAGGCTCATCTATCTAGGTACCATGAACTACCCATCATCGATGTCACCATGCAAGTGATGAGGGTGTGATGTACTTTGAATTGTGAAGTAAGAGCTTCACCTACTTCTCCTCTTGAGCGCTTCTTGCTGGGATTTTTTGTGGAAATTTGTGGCATAGTTTCCCAGCTCATGACACTGAAAACATTTAATATTCAACATGTCCTTCTTCCATCGACCCTAACTAGAATCATATTTGGAATGGGATGACTTCACCATCCATTTCTTCGCCTTTCTAGCTAAGTCATCATTTTCTTCATCATCATACTTGGATGAGGATCCATCTCTGGTGTTCCAACAAATCTCTTATTATACCAAGTCAAATCGGAATCACTCACACTCTAGTAGCTTATCCCACCCATTAATTAAGTCCTCATAGCTGTGCAAACTCTTGGGAAGGACTAGAAGTGCTAGGATCACCATATCATCTTCGGCAACTATAACATCGACATTTCGAAGCTCATCCCGACATTGGGTGAATATGGTCAAGTAATTTGGTATTGAGTCGCCCTTCTTCACCTTGATCTTTCTAACCTTGTCCTTTAGTGCCGACCTCCAGTGGTCACTGCTATTTTGAAACAGGCTTGTCAAGGCCTTCCACATTGTGAATGGAATTTCCTTACTGTGGAGGTTTGATACAATATGATCTCAAACTCCTTCTAGGATAATTCTTATCACTTTTGATAGACATTTTCTCCACTCTGTCAGATCTTGAACATCATCTGGCTTAGGAATATATTTGTCTATGGATTCATTACGCGCATTCTCTTCTAACAATGCCTTCAACCTTTCCTTCAAATAGATATGGTTTGAACTACCATCAAGGGAATATTCGAGTCCCAATCAATAGAACAAAATCCTTCTAGATTTGAAGTATGATACTGCAAATTTGCTTTGTCTTGTAAAATACAAACTCATATTCTCTAATTTTACAATGATTTCAGCTGTGATACCATGTAGAAATTCCTTGTAGATTCAAAATTTAGACTGTAATATTCTAAAATAATTGAATTGAATCTATTATACTCATCAACAAAAACAATAAATGATCGATGCAATCACAGTGCATAAAAGAGAAAGAATTTAATCACACATAACACAATAATATTCTTGGGAAAGCCACAACCAAAAGTCCCTACTATCTATATATTGCATCAATCAGAAAATATGAGAAGATTATAATTCTTTTCTTAAGCATGAGTAGTGTCTACACTATCTCTATCTATCTATCTCACTGCTTCCCAGACAAGCTCAAGCCAATACTTAGCCAATTATGTTGCCCTCCAAGCTCATATTTCCGTGCAAAACTTCCTTGGCAATTAGCCCATATTTAATTGGGAAATTATACAATTATTAATTGCGCAACCCTCATATGCCTTCCTCTAATTTCATGCACCGACTGTACAGTTTAGATGATTATACCACTGATAGTACATTATCCCTAAACTCCAATCTCAACTGGGTATTTCTCTAATTTGACATGCATGAGTTATTTATGAGTGAATCTTCAGTTTACTAGTTGATCACTACTAGTTATGACCCACTATTGCAGGTTACACCTCACTATTGGATCTCCCAATAATTCTTCCATCATTTGGAACTAGTTTAACTGAATTTAACTCAATTAAACTCAATTAAATAATTACAACTCAAAATAAACTCAATCAAATATCCTAAAAAGTAGGAGACACACGGCATGACTCT
>APFE030024833.1:1522-75812 GCA_000404065.3 Pinus taeda
AGCATGATATGGGCATGTTATACAGTGATAGCCAAAGTGCCATTCATCTTGCAAAGAACTCAGCATTTCATTCCAGGACTAAACACATACAACTCAAGTACCATTTCATACGATCAGCGTTGGAAGATCGAGAGTTGAAGCTGGAAAAGATACACAGTAGCCAGAACCCTGCAGATATGCTAACAAAAGTTGTAATCAGGGAGAAACTAAGAATATGCTCAGTTTCAATTGGTCTTCAAGGATGACGATGAAAATGAGAAACAACCAGGTCCAAAGAGGAGTCATTGTCAAGCAAATGAAGTAGCAATGGAGTTGCTACAATCATTCTCCAAGTGGGAGATTGTTGGATGTGGAGCATGATTGTTTAGAGGTCTTTGTTTCAGCCGGATGTATACCCCAGGAAGTTTGTACACCCCTCCACGCGAGGGGGTACGTGGGGGACTTGTTCCCTGCATAGGGGTTTGGCGGGGCCGATCCCCCCCGGCTCGGGGGTCTAGGGGCCAGCGGTCCCCGAGCAGGGGTTTCGGGGGCAGCGGCCCCGAAGCTAAAAACATATGTAAAATTGACTTGTAAAAGTATAGTAATTTCTAGTCAATCTGGGCCGTTCATTAGGCGGATGATCTGACGGTAGAACTTATGTTTAGTTTAGGGTTTTTTGCCCTAGAAGGCAACCCCTCTCTTTGAACGAGGGCATTGTATTTGAGGCTATGTAATAGATGCGTATTCTCCGAGCAAGAAGCAGAGAGGTGAGAATGTGAGAGAAAACAGAGGATATTACAGCGGATCTGCTGTAAGTTGTGTCTCTTCATTTTTCTGGATAATAGAAAGGAAGGACTGGCTATTCGAGGTGGACGTATCCCAAATTAGGTGAACCACGTATATCTGTGTCTCTCTTGTTTTATGCGTTTTTTGTGTTTATATTTCTGCAATATTTTATGTGTTCCATTGCTCTGTAATATATAATTTTATAACACTTCCTTGATTGGAATGACATGCTGGATTATTCACATGTCATATGTCTTTAGTTCATCGTACGTCCATGCAAACACATCACAGTACTATATAAAAATGAGGATGAAAGCTTACCGCTCTTGTGATGTACAACATGTACCGATATTTACGAACTTTGGATCCTTATCCGTTCCCAGATAGACCTGTTCATGCAACAATGTAGAGCTTTGGGCTTTAGCATTCACCGGTCCCTAAAAGAAGTTCTGCAAGTCATACAACTTCTCAGGTGATACCACACACTTGGGGATGAGGTTACCTTTTCTTACATCAGTTGCATCCTATAGAGACTGCTTGTGCTCATCCTCCTCTATCGCTACGAACTTGAAGATTTCAACATTAGCCATGAAATGCAGTATCTGTTGATCATCATCAAAAACACGTAAAATAGTGATGTTATCCGGGACAAATGGTTTATACAAAATCTCAACAGAAAATCTATCTCTTAACAGTGACATCCTACCAGTTGCATTCGCCAAGGCATCTGCAGCTGCATTACACATTCTTGGTACAGAAATAATATCAAAAGCTTAGAACTGAGAGATGAGTCGCCATACCTCCTGTTTATAACTCTTAAGGTGGGGTGACACACAATGTATACTGTTACGTACCTGACACACCACGATCTCTGAGTCACCTAACACTTTCAGAATGGAAATGTTGAGGTTGATGGCTTTCTGTAAGCCCAAGATGAATGCTTCATACTCATTAGTGTTTTTTGTGCACTCAAACTCCAAGAGGCTAGAGATTAAGTGTTTTCCCTGCAGCAAGTCTGTCAAAACACAACCGGCTCCAGAGCCCTCCTATGCCTTGCATCCGTCAAAGTACATGGTCCACATGTCATTTGTACAAGGACCACTTGCCACACTAGTACTACTATCACTACTACTACTACTACTGTTACAAAGTACTGTACAAGTTTCATTTTCCCCAGTTGGGCATGGAAGGAGACCCAACTGTGTGTCTAGTGGGGTAGGGGATGGCTCTGCAAGATAACACCCTAAACGTGTTTCCAGAAAGCAATTGTCGAACATAATTTTCGTGAAAGCCAACAATTCGTTTTCTCCATTCAAAGGAGTCACATTGTGCTTCATGTATCTCTGTGACAACACCCTAATTTGGTTGTTTCTGCCTTTGTATGGAAGCCATAGGTGTGACCAGTCAGTAGCAAAGTATCCTTGCAACTTGCTTGACCAATCTCTATTGAGCAACATGTTGTATGCTTCCAGGATGTCCATAATCACAATATTGATGCATTGATGAACCCGCCCATCGGACGATAACCAAATGATCACATCCCAGAGTTCACTAATTGTTGGCACACATTTTCTGCCAAGTTGGATGATATACACAATTCTCTTGCTACATTGGTCATTGATCTTCTTAGTGATGGAGAGTGGAATGACATTGTCTTATGCACCAAAATCAACTAGAAATTTGTGGACATTGAAATTGAAGATTTCAAATGATAACAAGAAAGGTTGGCATAGTGAGTTCACCTCCTCTATGTGGAGTGTGTTGAGAATGGATGCGAGCATGTCAGGAGACTTACTTGATCCCTTGAAAGAAGAGGTAGCATCACCTGTAGAGGTTTTCCCAAGTGCACGCAGAAGAATGTCCCACTGACTCATGATTTTGGTTAACTCATACAGAGATATGTTTGCACGAGTATTATTCATATCCTCTATAATGTTGTAATCCAGAGAAGGGAGACTTACCAAGGTGTCTGGGGGTAGACTTGTGTTCCTGGTGTCTAGTGGGCTGCTCTTTTCTCTGTTGCTCATGAGTGTACTCTTTGTTGTAGTTGTCTTCCCAGACTTGCTCTGAGTTTTCTGTGTTGAGTTGACTGGAAAATCTATTGTCCTTAGCATGTCCTTTATTATTTTAACTCTTAGTATCTTAAACATAGTGGGGACCCCTTGATTTCTCAAGTTGTACTGATTTTTTTACTTTGGGGCTGGGCCGTCACTCGGAGACCCCTTCTCGGTAGTGGTCTTCTGGGTTGTGCACGAACACTTATACATCTTTACTACATGCCCAGTACTTGGGGCTTCATCAAATGCAACATCTTCTTCATCTTCATCATTGAGCTCAACCTGTTCATCAACCACGAGGTTGTCGGACAACTATGTGGCCATGATGCTCATCATATGGTTCCACTCCGAGCGCGTTCTTTCCGAGTGTTGTTCACGGTGGAATGAGCATTACGAGTCTATCACGAGCTTGTTAAGGTTCAACACTAGGTTGGAGCTCTATGTAGATTTGGTTGGATGGTTGTTGTTGTTGCCTGAAGCCACATTATTCTTCGGCGGGTACCTGGAAGGCCTGTTGCTCAAAGTTCTCTTGCTCGTCTATTGTTTGAGTTCAACAACTTCAGTAGTTAGGGACTTGAGGAGATGAGTAAGGGTGTCAATGTCACTTACTTCCCTTTCCTTAGCCTTACTCACAAATGCCTGAGACCTCTTTCCTATGTCCTTGGAGTCCTTAGTGGATTTGTCACCTGCAATGACTCCAATAGTGTGCAGGTATTTCTCCACGACAATAACCGCTTCACAATTTTCTATCAGGGTTGGTCTCGCAGCTCGCTTAATGAAATGCACAATACTAGTCGACAAGGCAGATGTGTAGTAGTCGATGGTGATGGAGTCATGAGGTTTAGTGTCCATTGAGAACTTGTTCAAAATTTGGTTAAACCTCTTATTGAAATCTTTGACCTTCTCTTTTTGCTCCATCTTGAGACTACCCAACTCCTTTAGCAACATGGTGGGGGTCTTGTCTTCATAAAAATTTTCAAGAATTTGAACACCCCCTAATTCTGGATGGAATTTGGTGGAAGGATGTGGTACCATACAGTTTCTTTGCCATCCAAGGTACATGGAAGCAGCTTCCATGCAACGTCGTCATAACGTAACTCAAGTGTTTGCAGATGTATGTAGAATGTCTCTTAATGGTCTTCTACCTTCACAGTCTTATCAGGGTCATACTTCGTTAAGAGCTTCTCTGTGTGTCTTGGCCTCTAGTGTAGGACACCCAGGAGTGTCAATGGGCCCTAAGTAATCCATTCCAAATTTTTCTATGCCATGTTGTACTCTTCTTCATCCTCCTCCTCTTCTTCGAAATCTGATGGTTCTTCCTCTAAATTTATTGGTTCGTCTTTGCCTCCACCTCCTCCGCTGCCTTCCCCTCCGCCTCCTCCATCGAAACTTGAGCCTAAGAGTAAGAGGTTTTCTTATTCTTCCTTTCAAAAGATTGGAGGTTCCTCTTCTTTTTCTACATCTTCTACCAGCTCTTCAACAATGGCAAATATTGCTTCTTCCACAGATGAGGCTACCACTCCTTTGGGAGTAGTCTTTTACTTCATATGTGAATATGGAAGAGCGTACACTAGAATCAGTCCAACGACTTTAGCGAATTGAAGGGTGATGGGACGAACAACGCGGATATGCTGATACAAAATTTCACGTTTGGGTCTGGGAGGTGAGAAATGACCAACTTCAGAGTTGCGCGTAAGGGAGAGGGAGTGAGTGTTACTGCCTTGACCAAATGATGGATGAGTGGGGTCAGTGGGACAATCAATCATAAACTACTAGTGGCCCTCCTTCTAGCACCTGAAATGTTGATGATGTTGGACCCGCCAATATTTATGGGATCTCCCTCGTATGAATTCCCAACTAGACCTCACACTATTTGGTGTAGGATTCCCATCTGGTACGATGGCTTGGTTGCCATTTACTTAGAGATTTTCCTTAGCTCTTGTTGTTCAACACATGAGAGTATTATGCTAGTGTCTTCAAAAAGCGAGGTGAGTGTGCCTGGTGAGTGTGTATTGTAACTCGTGTCTCAGTTCTCTTACTGCAAAGGGGGAGAGTAAAGTGAGCCTCTAAGTGAGATGTAATAGCACCACCTAGGAAGAGACACACGCAAACCAAAAAGGTCTTTCCAACACCCAACGTAATATTCCATAGTGCGTGCGACAGTCATTAAAATCGAAGTGAAGGTGACAATGCGTACACCACCCAACAGAGCAGTCCACATAAATGTGACTATCATTATAACCAGAAAACAAAGATGGTCTATCGAGTATCCCGCAAAGTAGTCCACAAGGATGTGACAATGGTGATAACCAATACACAAAGATGGTCTGTCTAGTATCTCGTGGAGTAGTCCATAGGGATGAGACAATGGTGATAACCAATACAACACATTCCCAACAATGTAAGTAATAAAACAACCGAAGTAGTTCAACTATCTTAGTACAGGTGAAACAAACATGCATTACAAATGATGAAAGAATAGTCTTACAAACATCTACAAAACATGCATGAAAACGTGTTAGCCTTAACAGGCTTCTAAATTAAGAAAAATTCCCAAGACACATCTGTGCACCATACATCACTAGTCCCAATAGTGGGAAATTGGAGCCACTCCTCGCTCCTCAAAGAACTAATTGTCTACCCTCAAGGCTATGTGGGAGGAGCCAAGGTGAAAAGTCATTGCTTATACAATGGGAGTGGTATATATAGCCAAGGGTGATGCTTGACCCTTGTGACTCTTGGACTACCCTCATGACCGTTCAAATTCCAATGAATTTTCAACTGACATGACTCTTCAACTTCTTGTGTGTGTCCATTGGACTTTCACTTTACATTACATTCAGTTACAATAGATACGACCCATGGTGGTTATGTGGCCTTGACAACTCATGACACAACTTGACACAACACTACTGACATGTACTGGCTGGTTGTGGTGTCCATGTCAAGTTGTTGTGCTACTAATGATGGATGTACTCTCAGGTGTGCTTTTTATTCCCCTTTGCATGGCTTGATGTTGTAGGGTCTTCGATGGTCTTGGTCTTGCAAGATGGTTTTGTGCATGTGTTCCTTTCTCTTGTTGCTTCTTTCATCTGTCCATTTGCAAGTAAGTCTTCTAGAATGTGTGCTCCTTCTTGATATTGTTCGTCATCTCGCCATGATCTATTAGTGTCCGTGTTCCTGCAATTCACTCATGACGGGACAACATCATATCTAAAACCCCCTAGTCTAGCATGATGCATTGTTTTCCATGTTTTGGGCCCATAATAGATCATAGGCAGGGAGAGGGCTTAGTAACTGCGCACTACATAGTTCCAAGTGATAGGGAGGGAGGACTAGTCACTGAGACTGCGTAAAGCACAACTTAGGCTTAGACAAGGAACTCTGGGGCACAATATTCACTATCGGGGAAAACTGCACAGAGGTCATTGGGAAGAAAAATTGTGCAGTTAAGGACACTAGTGGCAGCTACAAGGTGGGAACCTGAGGGACACCTCTGTGCAATTTCCAGAGGGAAGACAAGGCAGGACAGGAGAGGGACCCGAGGACAGTTCTGTGCAGTTTTTTAGAGCAGTGAGTCCCGGATGAGGGAAGTCCCTGGGAGGACATCTCTACACAATTTTTGGAAGCAGTGCAAGCTCAGATCTCTGCGCAATGTAGGGTTCCAACAAGTAGAAAGGAGGCTTGATGTCTATTCTTGCGGAGTGCGTAGTTCAGATAGGTAGTGAGGCAATTTATTCACAGTTCTGGGAAGGAAGACAGGCTGCTCACCTCTGGGATTGCGTAGTGCCACTAACCTGGAGGACAACATCAAGCACTGCACAGTTCCAAACAGCAGAGCATCACCACTGAGGGTTGAGATTGTGTAGTGTAGATCAGTCGGGGTCCAACAAAGTGAAGTTGTTCCATCGATAGATTTTCAGGAAAATGGCTGTGTGAGAGGCAAGTGAACTTGTGATGACATGACATTGTGATCACACACTTAACATACTTTGACAACTTGACAACACTAACCACTGGGATAAACATAGCAAAGCATGACCCTCTGTGGGATTGTCTATTACTGAAAGCGAGAAGTGTGGCACTTGGCATAGACCTTTGGATGACCGTGACGAAACTTTCTTAACATTGCTTACAAGTTTGTGCATGTGTGTGTGACAGGTGTTCACATAGCTAAGACAACCCAAACACACAAAGTCAAACCTTTGAAATCACCAAAACAAGGTCGCAAGCATGACAAAGCAATCAACATGCCAAAAGACGACAATTGGTTAAGAAAGAAAAAGGGTGAAAGGACTCTGAAGGAGGTCAAGGAATGAGTTCAAGTGTTTGCAACCATCAAAGGAAAAACCAAAGAAGGCTCTGAAATTTGAGTGCAAGCCAAAATTTTGGAGGGTGTTGCAATCTCTACAACATGGTCCTAAATATCATGAAGAAGGTTAGTAAAGTTTCAGTTTGTCAACTCCACTTCCTAAATGAATCTAGGAGGTCAAGTCATATCATAGTAGCTCTTCCTCTCATATTTACCCTGGCAGGGCGATGAAACTGGGTAGATATAGGAGGGATGGTTACATGGTATTTCTGCTCACAACTTTTATAAGTAATATTCATAGCACATTTTTTGATGTGTAAAAAATTTCTCTAGATACTTCTGCAATTAGTTATACATTAGATCTACAATTTTTATTTAAGGTAGCTCACATTATGGTGGTATTTAATGTGTAATTCTAATATTGAGAAGTAGTCATATGCTAAATAAATGCAGAAGGTAAAGAACATTGGATGTATATCTTCTGAAATCATTAGTATATTTTAAGCTTGAAGTTGTGATTGTGTCAATAGTTGTATATACTTGTATTGCCTCACTCATAAAATCAAATAACATAACGTAATATCACGTATAAAGTTAAGGAAACATACAAGTTCTACTTGCAGGTGGAAAAACCAAGACAGACAGGTTTTATTCTTACCTAAAATGAAAACCTAAACCAAAAGATGAAATTCCTTAATGGTGTCAATGGACACAAAGATTCATGTTTCCAAAAGGAAGAACTTCGTAAGCAATGACACACCTTTTCCAAGTAGCTTTTATCCTCTTGAAAGGATGTGCAACACATGTAGTAGAAGAAAGGGCTAAAGAAACAATTATGTCATATGCAAAAGATATCAGCGACACGACATCTAAAAACCTCAAAAAATACACTATTCAAACAGATACTGACATAATAATGATGGAGCTACTTGTTCGCACTGATTTTTGTCGACAATGGGCATGATCGGCATAGAACATGACCATTAACAAAAATCGTCAGTGGAGGCATTGTCCTCATGCAGGCAGATCAGGGAACTCCCACACACAAACACACGAAGATGTTATAGGACTTGATCGTGCGATAAAGCAACTAACTATGATGAGAACGAGGGTTAAGGCATTGCTTGCAGTGCGCAATGATGTGTGTGAGGAGCACCACGTGTCATATTTCATTAGAATGAGGATGACGAAAATAGGTGCTTTTGATTGGCTAGAACTTCCCAGCCAAAACTTACAAAGGAATGCATATGAACGTAATTAAAAGGCTTATAAATTTGGATACACATCAAAACACTTACCTCACAATATATCTCACATTGCCAAGATTAAAAAGTCATAAAAATTAACCACAAGAGATTTGAACCTTGAATCTCATGGTTTATATAATATTTCATAACATATTATGATTGTCAATCACCCTCTCTCTTAGCCCGAGGGCAAGAATGAGGGTCAACACAACAATATTCATAGAATCATAGTCATTACATCAATATTTCTCATCATCATATCGCTCATAGGGAATTGAACCTGCTTGGGGAAGATAACAATCATTTTCTCCAACCACCTGAGATAGCCCCAATTGGCCTAGTGAGTCTACTTTTTTTTAAATCATTATTATTATCCCTGCCGCCCTCGACAGGATAACGCATTTGGTATTGTGTTGATTACTGATTAATTCAATCAAACAACTATTTTTTTAATAAAATAAAGTATAACTTTAAACATTATTTTTTTTCTATTTATCGAAATTATTTTATTAATATTTATCTCTAATTCTATTGGTTTTCAAATTAGAGATGTTATTGCCTAACTAGTGACAACATGACCAATAGTTGACACATACATTTACTGTAATTATAATAGAAAATGCTCTGCAAGCCGTCCCTGTCCCATCTACTCTGCGCTCAAATTTCTTTGCAAGTTGTCCCCCGTCCCATCTACTTTGCAAGCATGCATTCATTTATTTATGCCATTAATTACACAGATGAGATAAATAACATAGGCTAACGCAAGGGACATGTAAAAGTTCAATTCCTCAAGATTTGATTCCCTCTCGGGCAAGGGACATGTCATCAGAGTCCAAAGACATTTACTGAATATTTTATAACATATTTCTTATGTCTTAATCAAATAAGTCCTGCCAATACAAAATTCAACCACTTTAATTTCCAGTGGGATGATGTTGATTAAATAACATTAATACGAATAAAAAAAAAATATTAAAACTTTTCAAATATGTGTTCATGGCCTTAAAAAAACATTTTTCTGATCACATTTGAAATTTTGATTTCCTTTTCTTTGTTCCTTTATTATTTTTCTAGAACTATGAATTACACTTAATTTTGTTTTGATGAATAATATTGATATCTAAACATTAAATTTATGATTATTTATTTTTATTGCTCGAATATTTTTATATTTATTTTTTTATTAAAAAATCAAATACATTAGAAAAAGATAAGTTAATTATCTATATAATTTATTGTTATAATTTGACAATGATATTATTATAAGTTAATATTTACCATACATAATAACATATAAAAATATATTTACAATATTTTACTCAAACTTAAAAATTAATTTTCTTTGAATTTAATTAAAATATCCACGATAGAAAACTAGATGAGAAAAGAATTAAATGTGGTTTTCATTTGATAATAATATAATTAATTTATTAATAATAACAAATAATAAATTTTTTATATTAATTATATTAATTATAATAAATTATTCTAAATAAAAATAATATTTTATAAATATTAAATTATTTATAAATAATAATTAAAACTAAATTTAATTAAATTAAAAGTGCTAAACTCAAATATGAAAGTGTCTCATTCCTAATCTAATATATTTTTAAAGTTAATGAAAATTTTCATTAAATAAAAATTATAAGTTTTTTATCACACCAATTTTTATTATTATATAATTATAGAAAATTCCCTTTAAAAACATCCACAAATATGATGATGTTGAATAATAATATTATAAATTTATTTAATTACATATATCAAACTTATTACAATATTTCTTCATTCCGTAAGAGTTACACTTAATAATACCTCACGTTTTAATTTAACAATATTTAAAGTATGGGGCAGGGATTAGCTACTATGTAGCACTTGTTATTTTTTAAAAGAATTAATATATGAGTTAAACACACACATATATATTTAAAAATATATATATCAAGATTCTTAACCATGAAGATTCACTCTCCTTATACCATGGAGATTCTTGACCAATAAATAAGCTTTATTACAATACCATGGTTTATTAATACCACATACCAAAGAAAACCATAACTCATGTTCATATGGTATTTTTTTTAATTAATCAATTTTATTAAAAAGGTATAAAGAGCATAACTATTTTTAAAATAAATCTCAATTTTTAATTTGTGATAATTATTAAAAAAATTGTAAAATATTCCATAAAAGTTCAATCATTACTATTTATAATTAAATTAATCTTCTAAAAAGTTTATTCCAAAATAAACACAGTCTAATTATACATCCACAAACATTAATATATCTTTTACTTTTTTTTTAAATATTGTGAATAGGTAACTTATTGGAGTACTCTCGCGAAGGCCCAAGAGTAGGGTGGGGGAGCCTACTTGTCATTGAAGGCCCAAGAGTAGGGTGGGGGAGCCTACTTGTCATTGGGTTCCAGTGAAAAAATTGATTAACTATAAGTTGTGAGTACACATCCACAAACATTAATATATCTTTTACATTTTTTTCTTTAAATAGGGTGAATAGGTAACTTATTGGAGTACTCTCGCCAAGGTCCAAGACTAGGGTGGGGAAGCCTACTTGTCATTGGGTTCCAGTGAAAAAAATTGATTAAATTCTAAGTTCGTTTAGGAGAATTTGTCTGAACATGAATAAGCCAAACAGGGACACAAATAATTTCAAGAAAATTTTCTAGAATTTTATTGAAATTCGTTTCAATTTTGTTATGAAATCACATGAAATTCAAAGAGATTTGTAATAATAATAAAAAAAACAATAAAACCCTAAAGGTTAAAACCTAGGCTTGCTTTAAAAAAAATTCCAAGTTGCATGAAATAATAGAATGTTGCCTCTGTCAAACTTGATAATGAAGGAGAGACCAATACGAGTAAAGTTAGCTTTGGGAGGATGTTGGGAGTCGTGTTGTTAATTTACATAGAACACTATTTTTTTTTAATAATATTTTTCATTTCTATTTGTTTATCTTTATCTTCACAATTTTGGGAATCTTAACACCATGTATACTTAAATTATATAAAATTATATATTTATAAATAGTTATAAATAAAGCGTAATATTTCAATAAAATATATAAGTAAAATGTATAAAAAAAACATATGTTAAATAAAAAAAAAAAAAATAATCTTTAAATTTTGTTGTCGTTTATTATTTTTGAATATATGTATATGTGTGTTAAGGGTGGCTAGAGTAGAACGGGTGATTTTATGCCCCTACAAACAATTTAAGACTAGTTATGTGCGGAGATTAAGTACTTCAACAAACAACCAAACATAATTCTTGGTTCTCTATAAAGGATTGAAGCTTGCTATTATCAAAGGTATAAAGAAAATGAGAATCTTAGGAGATTCAATAACCATCCTAAGGCAAATTTTCAAATCAAAGTTTGAGAATGGTTCTTCTAATCCTATAATGATGAACATGATTGCATTCCAATTCATAAATTTGAAGAAATTATCATCTTCCAGATCTACAGGAATCTTAATGAGAAGGTGGATAAACTTGCTAATCTCAAGGTGTCGTTAAGGCAAAGGAATATTGGAACTCAATCAATCCCAAAGGCTATTCTTCCCATCCCATGAATATCATTATTTTGGTATTAATTGTTTTGGTCTACCGCTTTGGTCGCTCATTGAATAGTGGGAAATACTTTGGAGAGGAGCATAATGTATTAAATGACAGATCCATATCCAAGTTTAATACACTTGGCTCGAATTGCAACCGGTCTTCGACATATGTAGAAGGGATTTACTTCCTGTCTGACCTCTCGTCCTTAGGCATGCGTCACAGGGACAATTGGTAGTGGATCCAACTCCGTTTTAAATGGGATGTGATTTGGGAGATTGCGTCGATGATCCGACCTAAATCTTTCTGTGTCTTGGTTTTAATTTCCCTTCTGTGTTCTCTAAGTCAGGACATTCGCTCTATGGCAGAATTCATTCCATTTGCAGGTTTCAGGATCTTGGTTGATCCAAAATTAACTTCTCTCCTCGGGCATCACCTCCTCAGGTCTCATGAGACGCTGATAAATATGCAAGAGCCCTCCGGAAATACCTCGCCTGCCTTGGTTGTTCTGTGGGTTTCTCTGTGATCGAGCCAGATGAGCTTAGACTGATAAGATCCGTCGTTCCCTGAGGTGTTTATTGCTAAGGAAGATATGGAGCGTTGGAAACAATCTGTGAAAAACATGTTTAACATGCTAATGGGCATGATTGAGATCTCTAACAAAAGGTTGGAGCTCGTGGAAAAGAAAAAGGAGGCCAGCATTATATATTATATTTTTAATTTTTTTTTAATATGTGAAATTTAATGTTGAATTTTATCTTTAAAATTTTAAATGTTAAATTTTTGTCTAGTTTTAAATTTTTGAGATTTCTTTTACGGATTGATTATATCAGTCGAGAACTATTTAGTGTGGTTCATCCTTGTAACAAAGATGGATCACAAAAGTTTGAAATCGAAGAAAATTTTTAAAGTCGTTCAACTTGAACACAAACACGAACTAAATAACTTAGGTACTACCTATGTTACTAGAAACGAGAAACGGGAAATGGAAAATTTTTAACGTCGTTCAACTTGAACACAAACACGAACTAAATAACTTAGGTACCCGTACTACCAACTATTTGATTGTCTCTGGAAAAAACCACAAATACTAATAAACATTGTTTAACCAAGCCACGATTTCATCGGAATGACGAATTTCATGCCGAAATCTGGCAAAAGATTCTTCAAGAAATTTGACTGTGATTGTGTTTAAATCATTTTTTGAAACTGAAATAGATTCAACACCTATTCAACACCATCAAGAACCGCGAGGCACCCAAAATCTTGAAGCTTGACAATTATAACCTGTATTTTCTAAATTTTCTAGATTTTTTTATTATTATACTAACTAAATTGTAAACCATTTAGACTACACGATATTAATATATGATCTAACACATCTTCAACGAACGCTTGTGACCTATTTGATCCTAACACACTTGCCATTTTCTTGCACAAAGTAAACAACACCTTAAGAACCGCGAGGCACCCAAAATCTTGAAGCTTGACAATTATAACCTGTATTTTCTAAATTTTCTAGATTTTTTTATTATTATACTAACTAAATTGTAAACCATTTAGACTACACGATATTAATATATGATCTAACACATCTTCAACGAACGCTTGTGACCTATTTGATCCTAACACACTTGCCATTTTCTTGCACAAAGTAAACAACACCTTAAGAACCGCGAGGCACCCAAAATCTTGAAGCTTGACAATTATAACCTGTATTTTCTAAATTTTCTAGATTTTTTTATTATTATACTAACTAAATTGTAAACCATTTAGACTACACGATATTAATATATGATCTAACACATCTTCAACGAACGCTTGTGACCTATTTGATCCTAACACACTTGCCATTTTCTTGCACAAAGTAAACAACACCTTGGGACAGGTCGCTTCCACTTTGACACTGTAGTTTAGAATTAAAATAAAAATAATATCTAAAATTTCGAACCGAAATATTTTACCTAACGACCAGCCACGCTTTCTTGCAGCAAATAAAAAATAAAATGCAACCATAGGTTAATAGCCACCAGGTGGCCTACACGATGGACAGAACACGCCAGTCCACGTGGTCACATGGACGACCTCCAAAAACCCCTTCTATAATGTTCCATGCGAAACAGACTAAACTCTGTTTGGTGGGTAGCAAAACAGCGTGAGCCAATGTGACCGTATTTCAAGTATTAAAATGCACGACCACCAAAAATCCATGCGAAACAGACTCATCTCTGATTGGTGGGAAGCAAAACAGCGTGAGCCCATGTGACCGTATTTCACGTATTAAAATAATCTGTCAACATGGTTTATATACCTTTGCGCGTGTAACGGCCATTACAACTCTCAGCTTTGAACAGGACTGGATTGCTGAATGAATGACAGGTAGCCTCCGTTAAAACACCCTTTTAATTCGTTCACGCTTCATGGTTTTTATAGATATTTTCAATGTCTGAATCCTCGCACCGGGTTATATACAGCTTCAAAAGCAGCTCTCGAAAATTCCCCAAACTTGATAACCTCTTCAAATCGGCATTTGATAACTTTCTGAAAATTTAATTAAACTGTTAGCATTGGTTGTAAAAATGATTGCAAGAACCTTACGTTAAAACTGTGTGATCTGCAGGACACAGCTCCATCTTGAATAGGCAGGATCCCAAAAAGATGTAAACAGAATTCATCGGAATTTGAGGATACCGCGAAAATATTTACAAACACATGAGCAGTCAAGCACAAGGATCCACTCCGTATTGATTTATAAACCAGTGCCCAATCCTTCTAACAAGGTGAATTAAATTAGGCTTTTCTTTTTCTTATATTTTACCCCCTTTTTTATGTGTAGCGGCGTGGGGAGATATTAAAATTTCATGGCGAACGAAAGTTATAATCTACTAATTTTAGAGCTTGAAAGCTCATAGTTTTATGGACCTGCCATCCACATCTTTTGTTATACTCTTGCTAAGATATTGAGTTTCAGCCGACTATGTTCAATTATTATAATCTAAATTAGACCTTTTTTTTATAAATCCCTTTTGGTGTGTGGCGTGGGGGACAGAAGAAAGAATTTTAATTTTATGTTTCATAGTGAACAAAAGATATATAATTTTGTGATACCGGAGCTTTTAATTTCGAGGATCTGCTATCCAAATCTTATTTTATACTCTCTCTGAGATCTCTAGTTTCAGCTTACTATGTCAAAGTATCACGCTTTCGCTCTATGCTCCTTGTCTGTCTCATTACAGTTGAGATTGATCAATAATGCCCCTTCTGATACACCACGTCATATTTGCACACAGAAAAACAAGGTGCATTCTACAGCCCAATTAGCAATGGGTGAACCATCAATTCTTTGTTTGTGTCTGCATAATGATACATTAAATTTAGATTGTGCATTGGGTGCATTGAAAATATTTAATAACGCAAATCCTTCTAAACCCTGACCTGATGTGCACCTCTAGGGTGTGAAGGTGGAGGATGCATATCTTGACTTCACAAATTCATTCAAAAGGCTGACGTATCACATGTTAGAATTCAAACTATGCAACGTTGAACTTGACAACCTTGAGGTGCATACTACACTCATGGTTAGATAGGTATCTACTAGTTGCCAAGCATATTCAGCCGTATCACATGTTGGAATTCAAACTATGTAACGTTGAACTTCACAAACTTGAGGTGCATACTAGACTCATGGGTAGATAGGTATCTACTACTTGCCAAGCATATACAGCCATTTATGCAAGAAGGGATATTGATAGCTCTGTCTAGCTTAGAGTAGGAAGGCAATGCATCCCACGATTCTATCATTAGATCTATGGATCGACTTACGCACTGACGGTAGGAAGTAGGTTGTTAAGGTTGGTTATCACTTAATGCTTAAATTGTTAATCTGTTTATATAAATATGTCAGTGACCTTTACAAATTTACAAGTCATGTTTGACTCTGTTTTGGAATCTTGGAATTCCTATTTTGGCACTTCAAAGGATTATGGTAAAGCTTACCCAAGGGGGCTTTTATCTTTTGAAAGTTGCTTGAGAAACATGCCCTGAGGTTGGGGACTGCACTGCGCAACACAAACTTCTTTCAGCGTAGTTATCAGTTCTGAGAGTTATCTATTCCTCCAAATTTTCCTGGTATTTGAACTCAGCCTCATCCATCTTTGACAAACAAGCCTTTCAGTGGGACAGAAAACAGCAATAGTAGCACCCTGGTAAGGGTCTTTTGTTAAATTCCCACCTCTGACTTCTATGTTTCTGGGAGCTTGTTACTCAACTTGTTATGCCAGCAATGTAGTCATACTTCAAAGAATGATTTAGCATGTTACTGAATTAAAGAGTTCATAAAATGTATCATGACAGAATTGATAGAGGATATGTAATTTTCATTAAATTGGGCTGCCCAGGATAAATTTTTCAGGTAACATATCCCAGGGTAAACCTCCTGGACACAACTCATGAATAGATCATCAACTATCACGTCACTAAGAGCAACATGTCACAAAGTGGGGTTTGAACCCGAATAGGAAGGTAACAATTTTCTTCGCAACCACTTCAGCTACACCCAATAGATTACCTAGGATACTATGTATCTATGTATATTGATTGCTAAGAAAGGTGATTCTATCTTCTAAATTGACTGTTTGCTAAAGCCTAAAATTTCTGTCTAACAGGTTTTTCAAATTTATAATTCAGATTTTGTTTTCTTTTAATTATCACTAAATAGCCATAGAAAAGGGACATAGCTTATTCAATACATTGACATCCTTCCAAAGGCATATAAAACAGCCAGATTCTGCCAGTCTAATGGACAATATAACAGCAAAGTTTAACAACCAACATACCAAAATTGAAAAGACCAATGTGACTATGTAACACCTATAGCTCCAGGACCACTTCCTGTTTGCCTCCAGCCTCCTGATGAAAATACCTCACAATCTTGAATGCTTTCTATCAAATCATCAAGGATCTGTTCTGCTTGTTCTGATACTATCCCTCTCACTTATCTATTGATTTGTTAAGTATTTCTTCAGCTGGCCTAGTTCCAGCAAACAAATTTCTTGAAGGAGTGACAGTCTTGGTCCCTTCTCAATTCTTTTTTCTATTGTAACAACACCAGCCCCCTCAATGCCTTTTTAAGGGAATGGGGTGTCTAGACCCGATCTCCAAGATTACTTTATGGAGATAGGGTTATAAAAAATCCTGTTCCTTCAACCACCTTAAAATTCCTCTCTGAGATCACCATCATCTTCTGCTCATCGAGAGCTCTCCAACAATATAAATTTCATCAAAATCCGAGCTTTGGATGCAAAGTTATGCCCATTTGAAGATTTTTCCTCCTAAGCACCGCATCAACATCCGTACCATTGCCATGTGGTAGTCCTTTTTTGCTGTGTCCCCATTGTACAATGCCATGTCAACTATATGTGGTTGACACATGGCAGTCCTTGCCCACATGGCAGCACTAGATAGGGCCACATCCTCAAAAGGACATGTCAGCTTGATGCTCGCATTTGGATTTGAGATTTCCAAAAATCCTCGTCTTTCGAATCCATCCAAATCTTAGATCTTCCTTTTTTCTACTATAGTCGACTAGTTGACCTTCCAGATAATCTGAATCTGAGAAATTTCAAAAGTCCCCTTTAAAGGAATTTTCGGATTTCTAGATCCTCGCCGCTTGAGCCTTTTGTCATCCATGTCACATCACCTTGGTTGCCACCTGGCCTCCACCTCAACGTCGCTGCACCACCTTAATCCTCGTCAGCACTAGCCATGATAGCCTGGGTCCATGCATCAAACTCCCTCTTATTCAGATATCCAAGATTTTAGCTTTTCCAAGTTCATCCATGTCCATCCGGATTTAGAGAAACCAAAAAGTCTCGTTTTGCAAAACTTTGAATTTTCGGATTCCACATCACCCCTGCAATATAGTGCCACATCAACTACCATGTCATCTCCTTGGCGCATAGTGCCACATCAACACAACATGTGGCATACTTGGTGAGCTTGTAACATCATATAGACTTGTACCTCGTGTCATGCTAGTGTGACCAGTGTGGAAAAAGTCTCGGTAAAATCGGCAAAGTCCGATTTTTTGGACTAGCCGATTTTATCGGCCGACTTTTTGGTGATTTTTTCCCAATCGAAAAAGTCAGGATTTAATCGTGAGTTTTTCCAAAAAATTGTGAGTGAGGTAGTTTCTTTAACGACTTTTTACTTTTTTTTTTTTTTTTTTTTTTTTTTTTTTTTTTTTTTTTTAAATCAGGATTTTATCGAAAAAGTCGGGATAAAATCGAGAGTTTTCGAAAAAATCGTTAGTAAAGTAGTTCTTTAACAACTTTTTAATTTAAAAAAAATGAATAATTTTGTATTTATTTAATTTTGCTGACTTTTTCAAAAACCTCCCAACTTTAACACCATTTTTAATTTTTGGACCCTTGCCGATTTAATTCCGACTTCAACTTTTTCCACATTGAGTGCGACACAATATTATGCCACGTTAGCATAACCACCTACCTGTAGGATTCAATAGTGCTCACATGGACTCCATGTATTCCCCACATGGTTTGCTACACTAGCATCTGGATTCGGGTTTTTTCAATAAATCCTCCTTTTTGAATTTTCCAAATGATAGGACTTCCACTCCTCGATAGACTTCAGTGCCATCACTCAACAAATTCCTGGCTCATTTGTTACACTTAATGATATTCGGGTCTCCTCCCTTATCCAGTCCAATCAATAGATCATTGGATCAATGGGCCATCAGATAAAACTAAAGTAAGGGTCTCCAACAGCCTATGGTCGATTTGGTTAGTGGACCACCGAGCCATCGGGAGAAATGAGAGTCTTTGAAAACTTAAGGTCGATCCAGTTAGCGAACCTCTATGTTCAAGTCTCTTCGTGGCTAAGCTCTCAATCATGGTTCTTGTTAGAACTTATGACCAAGGGTTATGGCAAAGCACTCTAGTCCCCAAATGTCTAAATCTCTACTAAACAATCCTTGAATTTCAGAACTTCTGCAAAGCTCTAGGGCTTGTTCCAAAGGCTTGGAATTCATTTCGATTGGAAAGAAACTTGCCTAAGGACTTCTAGAGGTTCAGAACTCTCCCGTAGTCGATGGAGGCATTCAAAGTCATTTCCCACGGCTAAGCTACTGCTCTAAGAAAACAAGGAGATGGTCCATGGCCAAATCCACAACTTCACCGAACTAAGTGAAGTTCTTCAAACTTCAAACCTCAACTCCAAAACTTAGAAACAAGGAGGCCAATATTCTGGCTTATCTCTTGAGAAAACACAGTCCCCATGACTCAACTACAAGTCTATAAACTATCTTCCGAAACTTCCCCAAATAGGCCATTATCCACCCTTTCCAAGGTCTCCAATCAAGGAAAGACCTCCCAATCTTCTCATCACCGAACAAGTGTTGGTTTTCCAGTACCATAGATACAAGTACTTTATTTTTGAAACTTGATAATTACTTCCAATGATGTATGTGATTATTTGCTCTTCAATGTATCATTAAGCAATTAAACATTAAAAAATTCAAACATAGAAATACTAGAGCAATAGAGATCACAATGCACAAAGAGACATGAAGATTTTACCCTGGGAAAACCCATAATGGGGAAAAATCCAACCAACCTTTTCCTTAGAGAATCAATGCAATAAGAGATACATCAAAGTCAACTAACCAGCAAGATGACCATCCACCAAGAGCCAAGCCAACCCTCCACACGATTCAAGACAAGTGTCCTCAATTCTATCCACAAAATCTTGCAACAAGGTCTGCTTCAGGTCTACAAGAGGGCTGGAATTCGTCCTGCAACTCTGCCTTAAACTTCGCACTATTGCGACAGAAAATATGCCACAGATAAACATCCAAATCTCAGCCTCCTTTGATTGCTAGAGGGAGGGTAGATGAATCTTATCTCTTCCTTTTGTTCTCGGCCTTGTACTCCTTATCTTCTTCGCTCAAAAACAGAGGTGTGATGATGATCCAAAGTGTCTCTTGGAGGGATGAGAATAGGCTACTTATAGCCTTCCAATCATGCGAATGAGCATCTGTCATGGGCAGTTCGTCATGATGATTAGGAGGTTTGACTTGGCATTTGTGGAGGCAAAATACAAATTTCAAATTTTCATTTTTCTTGCTTTGATAAGGTCATGCCTTATGAAATTTCTTTTGAATATAAAACAAATAAATATTCCTTTTTCTTGCAAGCATGAAGAACATGCTTCAAATAGAATTTTCTTTTACATTTCATTATTACAAGTACAAATGAAATATTATAAAGATCGACCATAGCTACAAAATTCAACACCAAGGATATAGCATATTTGTTCCATCCCACAGTTGGTCTAGCATAGTCCATTCAAACGAACTGAATATAGGAAGGGTCTCAGGCTCAATTCAACTTATATATTCTACTTTACAAAACCACACCTCACAATTTGCATAGGTAAGATACTTTAAAGAATACCTCTGTATACAACGTTCATTCATAAAAGAAAAATAACAACTAATAATTGAGCACAATTACACATCGTTTCAATTTATCACTACAACATACTCGGTAACCTAACATGATAACATTCATGAAGCTATGATTCAAAATTTCAAAGCAAGCCATTTCATTAAAAGAATATATACACTTATCTAAGTCACTTAAGCTATCTTGGAAACTGAAGAAGGGAGAGCCACTCTCCACCCAACCATAGGCTCGCCGCTCAACTACACCGCTGTTTTCTTGCAACTAGCCACCCCAAGCTAGATTCGATGCCTTAAGAGGAAGACTCACTTAGGGCTTATCAAGGTTCAATTTATGGTAGAGAACATGAAGGCCATACTCCACACATAGGAATCAATATTCTACCTTTCAGCTACTGAACTAGGGCCAGTTAGCACTCATAGTATGGCCACTGTGGGCTTGCACAGCACAAGGGGAGTTCTTCACTGATTTGACTGTTCCTCGACACTTGCCCTTTCTTAGCGCCTTACATGCTTAGTTGAGACAAATTATTCAAACAATTCTCTAACCCTCTAGCTTAGGCTTAAAGTTTCCACAGTAACTTCCTTATCCAAATTCAGTTAAACTCAAAATTCCACACAGGGTTGCTGTGACTCAAAAGGATTTGTCTCCTTCTGTGTAGAGTCAGTCCCAACACTCACATGGGTTTTCACTCTCTTCTCACAGGTTTCTCTAGTTCACTTGCATGCAGTTCTTTGCCTATCTCAGACACTAACACCGCATTCGACTGCTTGTTGCTATTCTCTAATTCCGAACCACATGCACAATGCCTAGCATGAAAAATTCAGGGTTCTCCCTTGGGTTGTGTGGTCAATTTAGAAATCTCTAAAATGGGTATGTAGCCCATAACTCTAGAGTAGTTTAGTACTACTTTCCAATTCCTTTCCATAGCTGCTGGCAGTTGGGTAGTTCAACTACCAAATCAGAAATCTAGACATTTAATTCAGGTAAGATAGGAAACTTCCCATATCCCCCTTACCACTTCCCCCCAGGCATTGAGATCTGTGTTGGTTGTTCTCTTCTTCAGCTTTTGGCTTATATATATATATTAAATATATATATATATATATATATATACAACCAAATCCCCCTTACGATGTTCCCTCAAGCATCGAGATCTGTGTTGGCTGCTCTCTTCTTCAAATTTTGGCAATACGCACGCACACAACATATTGCATCACATAAAATTTGTCAAACTATCCATGTTGATCATCCCCAACATTTTAAGTCCTAATTACAAATTACAAAACTTGGGGGTTTAAAAAGGGGTGTTACATCTATGGTCTTGCTGGACTCTCCTATCTTAGTTTTCATCAACCTTTTACTGCATTTGTGCTTGTCTTCGGTGTGTTCTTTTACCTTAAGTGTATTCATCATCTTTGTGTAGAAGTGTCCAATCCTTTCATGGAGAGAAATGTGGAACCCGACCAAAATGTCCTCCACCTTTATATTTATCCTTGAAGGCAGAATATATTCTGCCTACCATATGTTGTTCCAGGATTTCATCACTCGTCCAATGCATTGTCACTTTGCTGTTCTTCCTCACTATCAACTTTCTTGAAAGACTTCCATTGTGATTTCCGTTGACACTCATCTATATGATCTTACATCTCCAAGAATATTGTCGATGCTCTCTTGATCTCGTTTTGCTCAATTTCCAGCGTATCTACTTATTCTATTTTTCTAGTCTGCGCTACCCCCTTTGGCCACCCCTTTGCCTCCCTTCTGATCTTTTGATCCAAAATGGATCCCATCAAACATCGGATGGACTTTATGGCTCGACTTAATGTGGAAAACTTGGCAAATTCAAAAGGTTAGCTATGGAAACAAAACTAGAGGGTATGGGGTTGATGACGAGTTCGAAGGATGCAATTGATAGTGTGAAGGTCCCACACTTATCCTCTCCACTATTGCTCGCATCTAAAATGCTCCATTGTCAATGAAAGCATAAAATCAATAAAATAATTAAGAAAAGGAGAAGAAGACAAATAAAGCAAGGATCCATGAACTGGAACACTGCCTGCAGAGGGACAAAGTGTTGAATTTTCTTTAGGCCTTAGATCTGGTCTATGGCTAACCTAGCACACAAACACACTAGGAACCCCAACATACGAGCACTTTGCACAGCGAAAATTTAACAACAGTGAAATCAATAAAGTACACAGAGATATTTGGCCCAAATCTCGACCTTTATTAATCCATCAATAAAGAATCATTAGGGCTCTATATCGGTGATCATGGCCTTTTAGATCACTAGTACAACTAGTATACATAGTATACAAAAGTTAGGGCTTGAGGTCAGATAGCTTTTGACCTTCAAACTGCCCAAAACAACAAGAACAAAAATACTTGACTTGCTGATGTAACCAACTCTTTCAGTCCTTATTGCCCTTGATGTACCTAGCTGTCCTTTGTCTCCTTCACCCATTGATCTGGCTCCTTTCAGATCTCTGTCCAACCAGCTACTCACAATGCATTTAATCCTTCAAATACACAGCATATATTAGCTTCAACCACTTTAGCTACTCATAGTAAATTCGTCCTTCAATTCACTGTATATATAAGCCTTTGTTCTTGTTGTTCAAGGCTCCTTTCTTGAACAAACTTCAGATAACACATTCGACGACCCTTCTTTTCTCAGAACAACAGTCCTAACCTCATTCACTGACCACCCATAGCCTTGGGATACCAAACTGAGGTCACTCGGCTGCTACACAAGCCTCCTAAGACCTTCAAGCCCCCTTCCTCTGTATGCGACCTCCTTGGATAGGTCTCCACCTAGTCTGCCAGGCAACCTGAGGCCTTTCGGCCCTATTTCCAGTGTGCTAAGGTATTTCGGCCTTGTACTAGGGCTTATGTGCAACCTCCACCGTGGACAAAACTCGGTCCTAACACAGTCCTCCAGCAGAACCTCATGACAACCTTCCTTTAATCAACCAATAGACAAAGCACAACTCAGGTAGCCTTCTTTTGATCCACCAATATGTTGAAGATTCTAGGGCACTTAGAGTTAGAGTGATTCTTCTTAGCATGATAGCAATTTGTGAAGTGCTTTTACAATTTATCTTAGCTTGATTTTCTTTTTATTATTACAATTTATCAAGTTGCTACCAAAACAAAGAGACAAGAACACAAGATGTTTGGCTTTCTGCCAGGTCCAAAACCTTCTCCTCTTGGAGAGGAAAACCCGCACAAAATTCTTCTTATAGAGATTCCAATTGACGAATACGAAGACCATGACCCTTGATCTCCTAGGCCACTCCAAGACCAAGACACCAATCCTCTTCTTCATCATTGCTGAGATCATCATCACTGCTGCTTCTCGGAGGTCATTATTACTGCACCTTCAAAAAGATACTTAACATAACAATGAGATCATTGCTGCTGCACAATTGCTCCATATTTACTTAGATCATTACTGCATTCTTACTAAGATCATCTCTACTGCATCACTTCATTGCTGCAACATCTTTGCACCTTGCTGCACTACCACCGAGATCTTTATTAGATTACTAGTGAGACTGAGACAGTGATCATCAGGTCTGTGACTGTGTTTATATGCTGAGACAGAGTGTGACTGAGATCCTTCATGTATGACTATGTGCCGAGGCAGTGAGTGCTATGACTGTGAGGAGGCCGTGACAAAGAGTGTCCTCCTCTTCATAAGTATGCCAAAACTATAACGCTGCTTCTTTGATTACCCACGAAGGAGTAGAGGCAACTGAGCTTCCTGTACCTTAACCAAAGTCCTGAAATACTGTAATCTTATCTGAAAATCTCAGATGTATCCTAGTTCTGTACCCATCCGAAGTTCTGCTCCTCTGTCCTCATCCGAAGTTTCAGAGAACTCCGAAATTTCAGGGCTTCCTGCACCATACAAAAATTCAGAGGTGTACAAATATGTTTTCTGTGGTGACCTCAACCGGGTATATATAGTGGTCTGTGTGTAGGTAAGCCGACTTGTATTCATGACTAGACATGTCACTTTAACTGAGCCGACATGACTGTCCTTATTTATATATTTTGAGGCTGACTTAATTGTTTTCTTCATTGTTTTGCAGGCAGACTTCTTCATGCTTGCCTTGGAGGATTGTGCTTGTCTTGGAGGGCTGTTCTTGACTAGTATACATTTTACATATATGCTCAAGAAGAGCTTTTTGCACATGACTTTGACTCTTTGACTTTCCTAGACCTATGGAATGAGCAAGAAACTCATTCATATAACTTATAAAAATAATATTTCTTTTTCTTGACAAGTACAAAGATCAAAGTTATTTTGACATATACCGAACTGAGTTATACTTTCCTTCAACACTTCCTCTTAACTAGGAAGGTATTTACAATGGTACTTGGTTATTCTCAATTTAAAGAATTTCTTATAAGAATAATCAGATTGGTAATCCCATTTGTATAGCATCATATCAATCAACATTGTCATAGTGAAAGGCCTTGACTGACAACTCCATCTCCTCACGAGACCATAAGCTACAACGCTGGTGAGACCAATGATTTATAGACACCATCATTGTCTCTCAAGGTACATACCCACCTGGGTGTTCACTGAGTATGACCCTAGGACTATTTTTATTTTGGGTTCCCAGCCCTCAAAGAATATCGATCCTCTTGCTTACTCTTATCTTGGATGCCCTACACATCCTCAAAGAGTGTCAGATGCCATATGATTGCCCAATCCTCCCATTCTTTCTTCCCAAGTGAAGACAAGAATGTTGTGTCTATCATGTGTCTACATTTCCATTCATGGCCTTCATCTAGACTTATGGCTGTTAGTCTTGGTTTAGTGCATGACACATGACATGGAAAAACACAATTGTCACTCCTTTGTAATCAGGGGTGATCTTAATTCAAACTCCCTCTTGATCAGGGCCCTGTCAGAGCTCCCTCTTAGCTAGGGACTCCTATATATCAACAACTTTTTCTTTGTGGGTCCTTCAGTTGCTTGATCAACTTCTCTCCTTGATGTCATGAAATTTAGTTGAGCTTCTTCCTTGTAGGGCAACAAACATCGATCACTTTCCTTCTTATTCCGTCATGTCATTCCTTTCTTCATGGAAAGTGTCCTTCTTGGTGCATATCTGGAACCTTCTTCATATGGCTACTTCTTCCTCATCATGTTTCTTTTAGGAATTTCCATCTATCACATGAATGCTAGTTGTACTTGTACTTACAAGTCTTGTGCCAGTAGCCCTGCATGAACTCATCTAGATATTATTTAAGAAATCAAAACATTAAATCAAATTGTACCTTTCGAGATGGCTCTTCATCATGACATCTTTTTGTAGGTGTCAGCATCCTGCATACATGCTGACAGATCTCCCAAAGATATCCATTGTCAAGGGTCTTCATCTTTTTCAGACATTCATCAGAGTTTTCCTATCTTTCTAGGAGATTTCCTAGTCAAATCTTCTTGGTCTCTTGGATGTTGATCGCCTTCATCATGGTTGCATATCGCCCAATCTCTTATTTCCTCACACATTCCATTTCCAAGAGCTTTCAATCAGAGTTTCGTAGTCAACTACTTCATACTTCATATGAGGACATATTATGTTGATTTCATCTAATGTGACTTATGCCTTCCTGCATTCTTTCAGAGGAGAAGATCCTTCTTCTCTTGATCATGCTTCTCAAGATAGAAGTAATGATCCATGTTACCTGCAACCATATGACATGACATTATAATATTAAATACAAGCATACATACCTCATTTTACCTTTAGGTCATCTAGGCTTCTTCCAACAGCTTCCTTGTTTGAAAAGATCTTCAATCCCTTGATCTACTTCACGTCATCACACCATCATCCCATGAATTCCATAAGTTGGAGTTCCTGATGAAACACTTGCTTCCTCTGTAGATTAGTGAACCCTCTGATGAGGATTCCATCAGAGAGCTTTGAGGATCTTGCATATCCCCATCTGGCAGATGTTTCTTTTTTGCCTTGATGTATGATGAGTCTTGTCCTAGATGACATCTGTCTTTACTTCAATGTTTAATGAGATTCCCAAGAGCTATATCCTTCATGTTTGACTGCCATGGATTTTGTCCATTTTTGTCTTTCATGATTCCCATGGTGATGTCACGAGCTCTTGCTTCTAATGCTTCCATGATGCCATGATGCATCTTATTATCATAAGCACAAGATCTAGGAACTTATGATAGGACTTTTTTGTGAGGGATACTATCTTACTCATAGGAGAGATTTGTTACTCCCTCTTTCATTGGCCCTTTTCTTCAACGTCCTCAATCTTTCAGTGATATGAGCTTCCAAAATATTTCTATAGCATTGAATCTTAACTATCTTATTTTGTCTTGCTTGAGGACCAACCTTGCCTTCCTTTTTTGCACATGGTTGAGTTCTTTTAACCTTCAATATTTTTTTCATCAACTTGTCCTTCTCTATCTGGCATAGAGACCACAACTTGTTGAATGAGGTAACCTTCTTGTTCATGGACATTTGTTACCTTGATAGTTAGTGCATTATGGTTATCTTCCTTTCTAGGTCTTGTAGATGGAAGATATCCTACATCCTTTGATACCCTTTACTTTCATGTAGATCAGATTTCATGTGACCTTCTTCATTGCACCTTAAGAGAATGAGTTTATCATCTACATCACTTTGATGTCTCCAATTTTTACTATGTGAGGGAATCTTTCATAAATATCCCTTTTCATAAATTCAGAGGGGACCTTTTGATGACTTTAACTACTTAGAGGACTATGTCTATTCTTCTTCTTCATGCAAGGAATCTTGATAACCCATCCAATTCATAGATGTCCTTTCAATCATGAAGTCATTTAACCAAACTTGAATATAGAATAAAAAGATACTTACTTGTCATGTGAAGATGAAATCTCCACCTTGATGCTTTCTTGAATGATCTCCTTCAATGAGATTCTTGCTTGAGCTGCCTGGTACAATAGAGTTCCAGAACCTTTCTTGAGACTTCCTTGCATTGTTCAGCACTAAGCACTACTGCCTTTTATGATATGTCGAGATTATTTGATTCCTTGAATGTGAGGGTATGGAATCGAAATCAAGAATTTTGAGAGCACTGTCATGATGTCCACCCGAGATGTGGCATTGTGTTCTCCTTTCGAAGTGAAATTGCTGTAATGTATGTTGTGACTGTATATCTTTGTAAATTTGCTTCAATGCTCCTTGCTAGAGTAGAACCTTGCTTGAGTTGACTAGCATGAACAAAGATCTTTGTGGCCTTCGAGCATTGTTCAATACCTATTATCGAAACTGCTCAAGACATTAAGATTGCTGTGGTATGACACGGGTTGTAATGACACCCAAATTTTGAGGCTAGCACAGAGAATGTGAAAGGTACTGTGTTTTTCTTTTGTTGCAGTGTAGATTAGGACTGCTCCTCGGATTTTCGACCTTCTCCAAGATGATAATATTTGCTGATGTAGATTGCTTGTTGTAGACTTGATCCTTTATTCTTGACAAAGCTCTTAACTTTACTTTGATGCCTCTGAAGACTGATCCTTGTATGTCTCTTTACTGCCCTTCCTTTGACTTCTAAACCTTAGCTCTGATACCATGTTGAAGAATCTAGGGCACTTAGACTTAGAGTGATTCTTCTTAGCATGATAACAATTTGTGAAGTGCTTTTGCAATTTATCTTAGCTTGATCTTCTTCTTATTATTAGTGCGTGTGTTGCTTCATCAAATTGCTACCAAAACAAAGAGACAAGAACACAAGATGTTTGGCTTTTTGCCAGGGCCAAAACCTCTCCGTCTTGGAGAGGAAAACCCGCACAAAATTCTTCTTATTGAGATTCCAATTGACAAATACCAAGACCATGACCCTTGATCTCCTAGGCCACTCCAAGACCAAGACACCAATCCTCTTCTTCATCAATGCTGAGATCATCATCACTACTGCTTCTTGGAGTTCATTATTACTACACCTTCACAAAGATACTTAACATAACAATGAGATCATTGCTGCTGCACAATTGCTCCATATTTACTTAGATCATTACTGCATTCTTACTAAGATCATCTCTACTGCATCACCTCATTGTTGCAACATCTTTGCACCTTGCTGCACTACCACCAAGATCTTCATTAGATTACTATCGAGACTCTGAGACAGTGATCATCAGGTCTGTGATTGTGTTTATATGCTGAGACAGAGTGTGACTGAGATCCTTCATGTATGACTATGTGCCGAGGTAGTGAGTGCTATGACTGTGAGGAGGTTGTGAAAAAGAGTGTTCTCCTCTTCATAAGTATGCCAAAACTGTAATGTTGCTTCTGAGATTACCCACAAAGGAGTAGAGGCAACTGAGCTTCCTATACCTTATCCAAAGTCCTGAAACATTGTAATCTTATCCAAAAATCTCAGATGTATCCTAGTTTTGTACCCATCCGAAGTTCTACTCCTCTGTGCTCATCCGAAGTTTCAGAGAAGTCCGAAATTTTAGAGCTTCCTGCACCATACGAAATTTCAGAGGTGTACGAATATGTTTTCTGTGGTGACCTCAACGGGGTAGATATGGTGGTTTGTGTGTAGGTACGCTGACTTGTATTCATGACTAGACATGTCACTTTAACTGAGCCGACATGACTGTCCTTATATATATATTTTGAGGCCAACTTAATTGTTTTCTTCATTGTTTTGCAGGCAAACTTCTTCATGCTTGTCTTGGAGGATTGTGCTTGTCTTGGAGGGCTGTTCTTGACTAGTATACATTTTACATATATGCTCAAGAAGAGCTTTTTGCACATGACTTCGACTCTTTGACTTTCCTAGACCTATGGAATGAACAAGAAACTCATTCATATAATTTATAAAAATAATTTTTTTTTTCTTGACAAGTACAAAGATCAAAGCTATATTGATAAATACCGAACCTAGTTATACTTTCCTTCAACACAACACGTGGACAAGCAACTCAACCTCCTTCTCTAACCCATAAATCTTAGGACAAATGTAACTAATCACTCTTTGAAGGTCTGCAATTCTCCTTTCTTGGCTTGATGTTCTTCTCAAGAATGATTCCCATGATTTAGTTTTGTTCTCACTCATGGGTGCCCTTCTAACTTGCCCTCGGTCTTCCACAACACTTTTGTTCACAATGGCTGAGGCACTCGACCTCCTTCAAAGGCTACAATAGCATGGCACAAATCTTCTACATTAGCCTTAGACCAGGCCCTAAACCAAGCTCGACTTGATCTCCAGCCCTCCAAAACCTCAACTCTCTTACTCCTCATCCAATCTTTGATTCGGCCGGCCTCATAGAACAGAAGATATACTGTTGTGGTCTTCTCTCAAGGGCAGATATCATCCTCCTTGAGCAAAACTCGGCCATCCACTAGGGCACTCCTTGCACAAGTGAAGTCATATCTCTCTTGTGTACCATGAGCCTCTCCTTTGGCTCTATTTATATTTTTCTCTTAGATCATTTAGGAAAACTCTAGATCTTTAGGATTTTAGCCTCTCAACCCATTAACAATAAATTCGAATAATCGATTCATTTCTCTAGGTTTCAAACCCACATCTTTGGGTCCAAACCCCACTCTTTGTGTAACTTGACCAACCAATTATTTTGGGTGGGTTTTCCCCATCGGAAGTACCTTTTGAGCTACCCAGAATTCCAACACTCCCTCTTAGTGAGGAAGGTATTTCCTTCACACCTCCAACTCCATGACTTTCCTTGCATACCCATCATTGTCCTCGCATAAGTCATGACTTTGCCTTGCATAGCCATATCTGTCTTCGCATGTGCCACATCTTCCTTAGTACTTGATCAAGATTTATCTTGCATGGTGCATGATTTTCCTTGCATGCATCATGTATTTTCATTGCACCACCATGAGTGTTCTCACATGGATCGTGATTGTCTATGGCTAACCAAACACAGAAACACACTAGGAACCCCAACATACAAGCACTTTGCACAACGGAAATTTAACAACAGTGAAATCAATAAAGTACACAAAGATATTTGGCCCAAATCTCAATCTTTGTTAATCCATCAATAAAGAATCATTAGGGCTCCCGTACCAGGGATCATGGCCCTCCAAATCACTAGTATACATAGTATACAAAAAACAGGGCTCGAGGTCAGATCCCTTTTGACCTTCAAACTTCCCAAAACAACAAGAACAAAAATACTTGACTTGCTGATGTAACAAACACTTTCAATCCTTATTGCCCTTGATGTACCTAGCTGTCCTTTGCCTCCTTGACATAGTGATTTGGCTCCTTTCAGATCTCTGTCCAACCAGCTACTCACAATGCATTTAATCCTTCAAATACATTGCATATATCAACTTCAACCACTTCAGCTACTCATAGTAAATTTGTCCTATACAGGCCTCTGTCCTTGCTATTCAAGGTTCATTTCTTGAATAGACTTCAGATAACACACTCAACAACCCTCCTTTTCTCAGAACAACAGTCCTAGCTTCATTCACTGACCACCCATAGGCTTGGGATACCAAACTGAGGTCACTTGGCTGCTACACAAGCCTCCTAAGCCCTTAGGCCCCCCTTCCTTTGTCTGCGGCCTCCTTGGACAGGTCTCGACCTAGTCTACCAGGCAACTTGAGGCCTTTCGACCCTGTACTAGGGCTTCTGCACAACCTCCACAGTGGACTCGGCCCTAACACAAATTTCTCCAATAGAACCTCATGGCAACCTACCTTTAATCAACCATCAGACAAAGCACAACTCAGGTAGCCTTCTTTTGATCCTCTAGCACATAGACAAGCAACTCAGTCTCTTTCTCTAGAGTCTAACTCATAAATCTCGGGACAAATGTAACTCATCACTTTTTGAAGGTCTGTGACTCTCTTTTATTTGCTTGATGTTCTTCTCAAGAATGGTTGCCATGATTTAGTTTTGTTCTCACTCATGGGTGCCCTTCTAACTTGCCCTTGGCCTTCCACGACACTTTTGTTCACAATGGCTGAGGCACTCGGCCTCCTTCAATGGCTACAACAACATGGCACAGATCTTCTACATTGGCCTTAGACCAGGCCCTAAACCAAGCTTGGCTTTGATCTCCAGCCCTCCAAAGCCTCGGCTCTCTTGCTCCTCATCCAATCTTTGACTTGGCCTCATAGAACAAAAGATATATCGCTGCGGTCTTCTCTCAAGAGAAAATCTCGGCCCCCATGAGTAGAACTCAGCCCTCCACTAGGGTTCTCCTTGCACAAGTGAAGTCACATCTCTTGTGTACCATGAGCCTCTCCTTTGGCTCTATTTATATTTTTCTCTTGGGTCATTTAGGAAAACTCTAGATCTTTAGGGTTTTAGCCTCCCAACCCATTAACAATAAATTAGATTAGTCAATTCATTTCTTTAGGTCCCAAGCCCACATCTTTGGGTCGAAAACCCCACCCTTTGGGTAACTTGCCTAACCAATTACTTTTCGTGGGTTTTCACTCTCAGAAATACCTTCCGGGCTACCCAAAATTCCAACACAAAGGAGAGGAAGATTTATGGATTTGGGGAACTTAAGGGCTGTGTTGCTTCACCTTTCAGCTGCTCTAAGCAAGCCAATTCTGCCTATAATCTTTTGCAAAACGTTGTAGAAGAGGTTCTTTGGCAGAGAAGAGAGGTTTGCAAAAGAATTCCAAGTTTGTAATCTGTAATGCTCCAGAGAGCAAAATCAGTATCGTAATTTTGCAGTTGCTGAGAAATAAAGCTCGGCAAAGGAATTTGATGCTAGAGATTTTCCTTTGGGGTTTCTCCACAGTACATTCCATTACTTATTGTGTGATTCATCGCTGTGTGACCGAGTTTTTATGCCTGCTGTGTTCTGGTGGTAACAAAATCCAGTGCCCATGAATTTCACGTCCAAATTGAAATTACAACATTTATGCCTTTCTCTGTTTGTTGGTATGAAGTATTGGCTTGAGCTGCTATGTAATTCACAAGAAATATCAGTGACTTGCATTACCCACTCTCTGTTCAAAGCATAATTGCATTCTACTGCTTGATTTTCACACGTTTATTCATCAATTTAGTCCCCCACCGCATTTGTAAAGTGCTCAATTGGTAACTTATAATAGTTTCTTTCCATCTATACACCCAATCGATCCCCACGACACTCAAAAGGGATTACTGGAATCATGGTTTCATAGTTACAGTCCAATTTTTAGTTTGCTTAATCACTGGATTAAAGTAATTGCCTGAGTGCTGTGCAAATCACATGCTACATCACATAATTGCATTGAATCTGTATAAACATTGGCAATCAAGGCATTCCTCGCATTTGCAGTTCAGAAGCCATGTAGTTGTGTTCTGTTCAAACTGCAAGGAATAAATCTGCATTATACTCTCTCTTCAGCATGCAGCAACCACCCGCAGCCGTTGTATGGTCTGTTCAACATCATAAATCCAACAAATACGATCATCTTTCTTATTGCTTGAATATATAAATTTCAAATTAGATGTGTTGTTGACAAAGAGCTGGGATTAAATGGAAACCTTCTGATATTCAGAGTATGCACATTGAGAGACACAGGGTGCTGTTGTTTGTGTTGGCATCACAGAATTGAGGAAATAGAACTGTAGGGACAGAATTGGCATTGCTTCTGTTGCTGGAATTTGGCCTTAGCACCTTGAGAAAACAAACAAGCCTTGAAACCAAATCTGGATTCTAAACAGAGATTAAGAAGCTTTGAATTCAGCATGATAGAGAATTGCAGAGACATTACACTTTATTTCTGCAATAAAGATCTGTCCTGGTGAGATGGATGGGTCAATAGGTCTAACCATTTATGAGTCATAAGGTATCGGAGTTCAAGTTCAAAGGTTCTGGTTGAAGGACTTGTATGGTAAACAACTAAACATTCATAATGCATACTGAGACGTGGAGAAGCATTGCTGCAAGGTCTAGAGAGCAGAAAAACAAGAATGGTGGGGACTTCTCAAGGAGAACATGACAAGGAGGACCCAAAAGCCAGGTTTATCGAGCAGAACATTGTTTCATTGACAGAGATGGAAACAGTTTTGTTTATGAAGGATAAGGAAGGACACTCAGCACAGACTAATTATGAAGAAGACACTCCATTTCATGCCAATTCCATTGCCTCTAGTTTAAGTTCAATCTGGGGTTTTCAGATGATTCAAAATTTGCTTTCTATTCCTTGACTTATAATGAAATCGACATAATGCATGGAGTCCAGTCCAGATAACAATATGTGTTTAAACGGGTCCTGCAACAACACAGAGAACGAGTTAGTTTTAACTTTTAACTTTTTCGTTATTATTGATCACATGTTTCTGTTGAAAATGGTGTAAGCTTTACTTTTGGCCATGGCCAACTTTGTGTTGTAACTATTATCTAAAATTTTATTTCTAGGTTTGTCTAAGGATGAATTTGTACACATATGCTCATAACCCCTCTAGGGGAAAAGCATCCCACTTTCAACTTGTTTATAATACACAACTCCCATTTGCCATCCATCATCACGTGATCATTCATTCATTCTTAATAAATTGTTCTGTATAAGGGCACTCTCAAGTGGTGGTCTCTCTTTTGTTCATGAGTTTCTCTCTTTCTAGTGCTCTTGTGCTTGGGTTATTACTCTCTAGGAATCTGCCTCTCTTGGTTATTTTCTCTTCAAGTGTTGGACTGCCCTAATGTTGGTTTATTTTTTCTTATTGCAGAATTAAAGTTTGGTGCCATTTGATCCTCTATTTCTCTTGTGAATCTCAACAGTTTTTAGATAATCCAACAACCAACCCTGGTTAAACTCTATCTTGTTATAAAGATCAGGAAGTAGAATTCAGAAATGAACAAAAAATCATGCTATATAGGATATACTTTCCACTTTAAAACATACCTTTGGATAAATTCTTACTCCTGGAAGAAAATGAGTTTGACGCAGTTTATATAAATAAGCAAGATTTAAATTCATTACCTTGCTGCACGAGCATGGTTTGGAGCCCTTTTGTTGAAGCTCTTAGGAACTCTCATATATTTCTTCAGTGCTCATAAGTCATATATATTATATAGAAATACTAAGTTGCACGAAACAGGGAAACGGTTACGAGTTTTCGAAACGGGAAGCGATATGAAACGCGACCTCCCCAAATTTTGGAAACGGGGAAACGCTATTAGAACATTTAAGAAATATGTGCAATCATAAAGCATATATGATACTGATACATTCTAATTTATTACATTATGATAAAATTGTCAATGCATAAACTATAAGTCTCTAAATTTACATCACATTTACTCATGAATGATCACACAACGAAAATAGAAATATCCAAAATCAGCCACGAGAAATTTCTAATTTCTTTTCTCGTGTTTGATTGGGAGTCTCCTCCTACATAGTCGAACGACCTTAGTGCTTTTGATTAAATACAAGTTTCATACCCTAGTACCCTGCATGCTCTTCATTATTGGGAGTCTCCCCTACATAGAGGGCTTGGTTTTCTTGATTAAATACAAGTTCCATACCCTAGTACATGATAAAATCCAATGGAAACATTGCAATCCCCCTAATCTTGAAATCCTAAAAAACAGATAAGTCTGTTGGATTTTGAGTGAGATCTAAAATTCTACTTTCTCCATATGAAATCCAATGAGGGCGAAACCACTCTCAAACATCCTGAGTCATTTCATGGTAATGTTAAAAATTTAAGTAAAAGGATGAAAATGAAAAATAAAAGAGAATATCACTTACCATGAACCGCATATCAACACTAGGGCAAAAGTTCACTTTTATAACTTTAGACATGCATCTAGAAGCAATTAGAAGTCACTAGTATAACTTAAAATAAATTAGAAAACAAACTAAATTAAAAAAAAAAAAAACACAAGTAAAAAGCTGAAACGTGAGTCGTACGGCCCTGAAACGCATTTCAGGCTCTATTGGCCATGTTTCAGTTTCGTGAAACGTAGCAGTACGGCCAGAAACGCGTTTCAGGGCTGTACCAAACGTGTTTCAGCGTTTCGTACCCGTTTCCGTACGGAAACGCCCCCTTGCCCTACGGTCCCTGCAACATAGTAGAAATATCTTCTAGATGTTTATTTTGATGTACACGAGGTTAGGGGAGGTAATTAAAGAGGATCCATATATTTAATTAAAGATAATCGCTATGAAAAATAATATAACTCACAGATATAAAATCAAGGTTGCAGGATAAACGAATAAAACATCGTAAGTCCAAATAAAAATTGAAATAGGTTCAATAGTAAATATAGGGAATATCTTTCTGATAGGTATCTCCAGAAAGTGCCTTCCAATTCTAAATCAAAGTTTTTTCTGAAATGGGGTGCATAGTGAGTATATATAACCTCATCTGCCTTTTATCATTGAACCAAAGCGATAATTCCTCAAAGTTTACATCCATAAGTTCAGAATGTTCGCTGTTGAGATATGAGGCTTATCTTCTTTGTGAAAAAAATGTTTCTCATCACTTAGCTTACTAAATGATGCAGTGAACTGAATTAAATACTAAATGAAAGGCCATTTCCGCTCGTTTTCTCTCTGGATATTTGCATATTTTTTGGGATAATTGCAACAACACATTAAGACATTTTAATGACATGCTCTGATACATTTTGGCATTTCAGGTACATCAATGGGTTTGGTGCAAAGCCACTCAGGCGAAGATGATCCAAATGCATCCTTGTTGAACGATCCTGTTTCCCTTATTGAGGACGAGGAAAGTGGTGTTTCTGGGAAGATTTTGTATAGGGCAACATTTGATGAGCTTGAAAGCAGCCATGTGAATTATGATACAGTTCTGTGGATCCTAATATCTTTGTTGTTGACAATGGCATGGGGAATTGGGATACTAATGCTTCTTTACCTTCCAATTAGAAGATATGTTATACGAAAGGATATCCAGTCTCGTAGTCTCTATGTGACATCTCATGCAATAGTTTATAAGGTTTGTTTCTGTTCTCTGTGTAATCTTGTTCCATGGATTTAGATTGGTCAATTTCTCATACAGTTTTCGGTTCCTAGAGGCATCCTACATGCCTACTTTGCATTTTTATTTGTATTGGATATTATATCATATTGCAACAAGATATTAAAAGGCACAATACTCTATATGGAAGACAGAGCAGTTAAAGATTCAGGATTAGAAAGAATTCTAGGATGAATTTTGCACATTTTTTTCTAATCCAGATGGAATAAATAAGGGCTCCAGCTTTCAATATCCCTTTTGGGTTATATGCACACAATTTTATAAAGTAAGAGGGCTCTATGAATGTGGAAGAGTAATTAGAATGTTTTAATCGTGGAATTTCTATTTGATCTTAAAGGTATAGTAAAATCTTTCTTGGTTAGCGTTATTAATTTTCAATTGTTTACCTGATTGTGTTTTCCCTTAAAATGTCTAATATAATCCTCTGAAATTTGTAGGTAACAAGACCTGCCTTTTTGCCTTGTTTGGGCTTCACTAAGATGGAAAAACATGTGCTTCTCCCTCTTGTCACAGACATCATCATTGAGCAAGGTACACCTCATATATGGACATTTTCGTTAGCATCTTTTTGTTTGTGGAGAGCTAGGGACAGGCTATGTTAGAATACACTCATATATTCCTGAATATCTGGACTTTCAGCATAATGTTTAAGATCTCTGTGAGTGTGGTTAAGTGTTTTTGCTTTATCTAATAATTCAAAGTTTGTTAAGCATTCTCATAAATATATATTGCAGGGTGTTTGCAGGCAGCATATGGAATCCATACATTCAGAGTTGAGAGTTTGGCATGTGGAAAACCTACTCCTGTTGATGAATTCCAGATTCAAGGTGTTGTCAATCCTAGAAACTTTAGGAAGGTAACATTCTCTAATAGTCAGCGTACAAAACAGAAAATCCCTTTCCAATGATTCCAGGACGTTAAAATAATTTATTCCTTTCATCCACTCAGGTGATCTTAGCAGAAGCTTCAAAGTTTGGGCCGGAAGCTGGATCTGTGGCTTATGATCCCTTTAAGCAGGATATCATAATTGCTAACCCCTCTTTGAAACATATTCAAAATGGCCCCGGATCACAGTCATCACGTCAGCAGGTATGTTTTTCTGTCGTTTGAAAGCCTCTATCATGAATGACTGGCTCACTTATTTTGTTTAAGTTCACATACTATATTGCATGAGTTGGCCAGTACCGGATCCTTCATACACTTGAGCTTGAATGTCCTATGTGTATGTTATAGTTTTGGATCTTTTAATATCTTAATAAACTAGTGGCTTAATTTTAGAAGTGATCTATTGTTTCTGCGAGTACTTGGGAGAATAATTTATAGAACACTTACAAGTTAAACCTAAGATAAGACACTAGGAAATTTTTTTTCTAAATGCTTTGTCAAGATGGCTTGCATAGGACACATTCAAGGGAGTATTTCTCATTGGCCATTTTGCTTGATTGACTATATTTCAACTAGCCCAAATGTAGAGGGTTGAACTCATTTTTTAATAGCACCAGTGTTAACCTTTTAATTCTGTGGGCAAGCTATATACAATTTTAGTTTTGTCCAGCTTATTCAGATGCCAAAGGACTCATATTTGCACTAAGAGAAGTGAGGTGCACTTTACAACCCCGCTAGAATAAATGTGTAACACTAATAAACAAAAAAATAAAAATTTGATGTTGGAGTTTAGTGTCCAATGAATAGTCAACATAAATAGATAAATAAATAAACTAGCATAAATTCTTAACTACAGATCTTTTAAGTAGTGGCAGGTTTCCATGTGGGTGCTTTTAGGGCTCCCACTCAGTACTTAATAGATCTAGAATTAAGATGGATTTGTGTAAATTTACAAACAGCTGAAATTGCTTATTTTGTAGCATAATACAAATTGGACTTTGTGTGGGGGAGGTTTCTGTGTTTTTAGATGTTTATGAGTATGCCTCTGGCTCTGAAATGAAATTATTTTACTTTTGTCTTTCTGCATCAGATTCCTTATTCACCTCGAAAGGTTCTGCATGAGGCTGGTTCATTAGGTTCTGGTGACATGCTACTTATCCATAAACTTGATGAAGTTGAACGTTCGGTGAAGGTATGGAAAATATCTTCACTCTTTGAACTCTGGAAACAACTATCTTCATATTGATTTTTAAGATTTTGCACCATGAACTAAATTTGTAAGATACATTTGCACCAAACTGATATTTTTTGTGGTTGATATTCCTGATTCAGAGAATTGAAGCCTTGGTTGAACATTCACAATCATCAGAGGCATCTCCACGATATAGTTGAGCAGACATTATTAAATTGCTGTACATCCTATTTGTTGTCATTTGTAACAGTAGAATTAGATTTCATAAATCTCCTCTGAGAGATATATATGTTGTTGGAGATTTGTTTGCTTATGTGGCCATAAAATTCAGTTCATCGTTTGTCATGTTTCAATGTATTGGTTTCCCAAGGAATATGCATAGCTTTATGTTACAATATGGGCTATGCTTATTATCTGCATATGCATGTGCTTGTCCATACATAAAATGTGCTATATCCATTTTGATGTATGTGATTTTTGATTCGATACATCAAATTTAGAGGTAGTGTATGTGCATTGATTTTTGGTTCTTTGCATATAAATGAAAATATCACATCAATTATTTTGTTGATGACATTTCTGTTTTGCTCGTTGTTCAAGTTGGATTCATAAGTTTTAAACAAAATTCTACTCTAACACTCAAGAATCTGCAAATTTATTAACGATAATTCTTCTTACGTGATGGTAAATCTGATTCTTAAAATGTTGGCACTATTATGGAAATGAACTTGATTACTAAATTTACATACCCTAAATAAGGTTGAGACACAGATATACACAATAATTAAATGTTATATTAAAGAAAATACTTCACCTACTTACAATGAGATTTAGCTCTTTTATATGGAGTTCAAGAGGTTTTATTTGTCCAAAACCTTAAATGTTAATAATAACTCGAAACCCTATCTTATAACCTAAGTCATTAAGGTGACTCTTTTACACTTGTAAGTCTTATATTGTAACACCTTCTCTTAAGGCTTACAATGCTGAAAACAAAAGTTGTTGAAAGCAAATACACTTTGACTGCAAACACATTTACTAAAAGCTAAAAGCAACAGAATTAAACATTCTTTATATGCTTCTTCTTTCAAAAGAGTGCTTGAACTAGTACGATTTCTTCAAGCTATTCTGTATTCCTTCGGAAGGTATAGTCTCCTAGCTGCAATCCAAGTTCCTAGTGTCATTGGATAGCATTTGCACATGAAGTGTCTTGTAACCCTCATAAAGGTATGATACCAAATTTCTAAATTCTACATCTTCCCTAAACAATAGAATGACGATCGTCAGATTCATGTCTCATAACACCAATGAGATATGGTTTTTCTGATCCAAAAGCATCTTGGATTGTTTAACCATTGTTGGACCTCCCTTGTATCACTCACTCTCTCTCTTCAAAATAAGGGCCTCTTAAAATGTAAATAATGTCAGTTTTTTAGCGGGCTCATAATTGTTGTCAGTGGCTGGTTGACCTCCAAGAATTGCTGCATTTGCCAATTCTTTAAGCTTTCTTTTGAGAAGGTCATTGGCACGAATTTTGCAATTAATTGTTGTATGCCTGTTTTTCCACAGTAGTAAAACTTAATCCCCTTGTTCCTTGTCATTCTCTTTCCCACCCTTTTCTTGGAGTATAGTGCTATCTTTAGTTGGGAATCTCCTTCAAAATCTCTTTCGATTGGTCTTTTGTCTTCAATGAAGAGAGATGAAATCATGTATTTTAGAGTGTGTGAAGACATCTAAGTAAAGATAACATTGCCATATTGATAAGACAACATATTTGACAAAATGGCTTTGGATCCTCTTCCTCTATTGTAGCTTTGACTTCAACGAGCAGTTTGTTGAGAGATCTCAAATTGTTTATTTGGCTAGACATAGTGACTTCAATATACATATTGAATATCAATAACTGTAGTTTCAGAAAAAACTTTGCATTCATTGCTTTTGCTCTAAATCGTTTATTCAGGTTATCCTAACTTCACAGGACATAATTTAAAACCCGAGACAACTAAGGTTAATAATAGCTTTGGCTTTATCATCTTTGCTTTCCCATTCTAGTAATTTATTTTGCCTTTTACCATCCCCATAGGGAATTTCGGTTATTGAATTCTTCTAGAGGAGTTTCTGGTTTTAAAATTGTGTAAACCCTTTTACAATCTAATAAGAAAATTTTATATTTTGGAATATTCCTCTACATTTGCATATTAGAATTGGTGGCCAATGTATGTCTTGGTTGATTGAATGACTTTTGTATGATAATGTACAACGGATAGACTTTGTACGAGGGGTTGTATGACAGATGATACACAAACAATTGTATTATTTGGTAGTTGATAGGGATGGTGACTGCAAAAATTAAACATGACAGTTTTTTCTTTTACGACTCATCAAATAGTGGCTAGATGATGTTTTCAAATGGAAATCTCAAATGTAAATCAATGTGGCAGCTCTCTTAGACTAGAAATGGTGGTTCAACTTTATTCCTTGATATGCTTGTCTCCAAAGATCAATGGATTCTTCATGGATGGTGACTCAAATTCTTCAAATTGACATGGGGGTGTCTATTTGGATATTGTGGCTTAATGATCTACCAATTAACACTAGTAACAATATGTAGAGGTAATACACAAGCAATCAATGCCCTATGCGATTTACCTTTCTCTCATGTCCTCTTCATTTGATCCTTCGACTTAGTGGTCGAGATGACCCTCTTCATCTTGCAATCAAATTGCATAAATGTGGGCCATGTGGATCTCCTTGATTTGGTACAATATTATGAAAATGAACTTGATTTTTAAAAGCAACAACCCTAAATAAGGTTGAGATGGAGATACAAATAATAACACTATTATATTAAGAAAATATTTCACCCACCTATATTGAGATTCACCTCTCTTATAGAGTTAGAGAGGTCATATTTGTCTAAAACCCTAAATGCTAATAGTAATTGGAAATCCTATCTTAAAGCCTATGTCAATGAGGTGACTTCATTACGCATGTAAGTCTTACATTCTTAAAATATACATCTTCTATGGAAGCCTTCAACAATGATTTAAAAAACATCTTGAGGAGCCAAAAGTTGCTCCACATACAACACATCTTGAAATAAAGCTTGTGCCTTAATTGTCATGTAACAATTGCTTTGAATTTGAGAGAGAGAGAGAGAGAGAGATTGCTTTTGTAATTATAAATACATGAATTAAGAGGGTAATAAACATATATCACCCAAGAGTGAGAAAAGTCCATGCACATGAACTTCGATTGATTTTTTGCCCCCTACAAAGCAATAATTTTGAAGACCATACAAGTTAAGTTTAGGACGAAACTAAAATATGGCTATGAAACCAACTATAATTGTGCAGAGACTAGTTTTAAGAAATCTCCATTTGAGTAATAAATTATAGAACAACTTCTGATGTCAAACCATTATTAATTTTTTTGTAATTGTTAAATCTCATATACCAAATTTTATTTATGTATGCCTAAACAATTGTTTTATTTGAAAATTGTTGAAAAATAAAATCATTGGTATTTTATTTTTTAGAAATTAAATTTGCAATGAAAATATAATAGGGAAATCAATCACAAAACAATAGAGAATTCTACCCAATTAGGGGAAATTTGAGGTTTAAAATGGGCATACTATGGAAAATAATAAAATAATTGTTAAAGTAATAAAATAAGTGTTACGATTTTTTAAACAAAAAGAAAGGATTTTTTTTTTTTTAATTATATTTTTAACTTATCTTCTTATAAGTTTATTCAAATGTCAAGTGTAGACACCCGTTATATACGAAATCAAACTCTACATTCAATAAGTACCCACTCCGCATACTTTTGAGTATACCTATATTGAAAAAAATTGAAAATACATGAAAATAGTGTGTTCTACATCCAATGAGCACACATTCTACATACTTTTGAGTAGACCCACATCGACAAAATTGAAAATACATGAAAAAAGTGTGTTCAACACCTTTTTTTTCATGTGTTTTCAATTGAACATGCTTTTTTCATATATTTTCAATTTTTTTGATATGCGTCTACTCAAAAGTATGCAAAGTGGGTACCCATTAGATGTGGAATCTGAGTAAATCCACATCGAAAAATAAAAATACTGGAAAAAAACATATTCAATGCACTTCTGAACACATTTTTTCATGTATTTTCAATTTTATTCGATGTGGGTCTACTCAAAAGTATAGAGAGTGGGTACTCATTGGATTTGGAATTTAATTCCACATCCAATGGGTGTCTACACTTTGAGTAAACTGATAAGAATATAAGTAAAAAAATACAATTAAAAAATAGTTTTCCATTTTTTCGCTCCAAAATATTCACTGTTAGGGATGATAACATCATCTCGAATCCTATTGATTCTCTTAAGATTAATTTTGTTAGTACACTTTTTGTTGAGGTCCATTTTGAACCTAAAAATTTCCTTGATGCAAGACAATCTTCCTTCACTTTATGTTACTGAGGAAATTTAAGGCCTAGACCTATAAAGAACACATAAAAATTACAATTGTTGGAATTTAGAAATTGGACCCTTTGGAAATTCAGCCTCAAGTAATTCGACCCACTAAAACTCGACCCTCCTGAAAGGTTTCAACCTTGGAGAATTTGATCTCCCTTACTCACACACTCAACCCCCTTCTCATCTCGCACAACCCCTGCGCACTTGAGAAAATTATCCTTGGAAATTTTGACCCTCCTCCAAAACTTGACCCTCCTCCTGAGCTATTCAACGTCTTTCTCCAAGGCTTGACCTCCCTGAAATTTGCTCCCAAAATATCCATGCTGTAATCCTTTTACCATCTCTTCGGTCCCGAAGTCTCACTTCCTGAGAAAATTGCTCTATCAATAATAGCAGTGTAATGTGTCTTCATCATTTCCCATAGGTTTTCTTTATAATTTATCCATGGGCCAAATCCCTAATCTCTAAAGTGATAGACAACTAAGATTAAATCCTTGCATTAGATCAATGGTGGAGACTATATCTACGTCAAATAATTTAATATTTATCCTTAGATAAACATTAGGCCAAAGTCATGATTATTAAATAATTAATCAAAACACTTTTTCAAAGTTAAAAACTTCATAAGGAGATCATAATAGTTGTCCCTCTTGAACAACCACTTAAGGAGGACTTCTTCTCCTAGATGCTAGACACAAGCCTATGTAGATGACCTTCTGAAGTTACAAAATAAACACTCCCTCTTAGCAAGGAATGGATTCTCCACCACCCTAACTTGTTTATATAGAAAACAAATTCCCCCCTCATTAGAGGCGTGTTAAGAATATCTGCTACCTACTCCCCAGTGGAAATATACTACAACCTCATAACACCTCTCTAGGTCTTGTTTCCGATGAAGTGGTGCCTAATCTTTATATGCTTGGACTTATCATGAAATAATTTAGATTCTTTGAAAGCTTGATGCACCTTTAATTATCACAATGAATCATCATAGGCCCCATCTCAAGACCAAATGACTAAGAGAGCATCTTGCAAAGCCATATGGCCTTACAATTTGCCAAACTTGTTCCATGTACATGGCCTTCGCTGAGCTAAGTGCAACTAAGCGAAGCTTCCTACTAAATCAAAGAGATCACTATTGACCCTAAGCTAAAACAACATCCAGGCATAATCTTCCTATCCACTGCGCTCTCAACTCAATTTGAATCTATATAGCCCTGTAACCTCACTCCACCAACTTTGACATATCTTTGTCCAAAGTCCACTATACCAGGGAGCATTAGGGGAATTTTGAGGTCTAAAATAGGCCTCCTAAGAAAAATGTACAACTAAAATAAACTTTATAATAACCAATAGGATTCAAGATGATGATGTCAACCATGGAGGATGATTCACCATTTTTGGAGTAAAAAAGTAAAAAAGATTAAAAAATAATAAATTAATAAAACTATTTTTCAACTCGTATTTTTAACTTATCTCCTTAAGATTTTACTCAAATTTCTAGCGGGAGTACTTGTTGGATGCAAAATTTAATTCCTCATCCAAGGAATATCCATGTTGCATACTTCGATGGACCCTACTACACGAAAAATGAGAAATACATGGAAAAACATGATTGCAATAATGTTTTTCCATGTATTTCTCATTTTTCGTGTAGTAGGGTCCATCGAAAATATGCAACATGAGTACTCCTTGGATGATGAATCAAATTTTGCATCCAACGAGTGTTTCTGCTCGAAATTTGAGTAAACCCATATGGAGATAAATTGAAAATATGAGTTGAAAAAATAGTTTTTCTTTTTTCCCTCTAAAATTTGATGATGTAATCTAATCTTAATTTATTATTTTCACTATTATTTTATATTTTCCTTAGGAATCCCATTTTAGACTTCAAAATTCCCCTAGTTATACCTCAACACATGGTTCATTGCCACCTAATTAACCCTCCTCGGCTCCTCCATAAATTGGTTGAGTGTATTCACTACAAAGCATCTATTTGGAATGGTATTAACTAAATACATTAATGACCCAATCAATTGCCTATATAATGTGGGATCTACCAACACACCCTCAGAAGCATTAAGCTTCCTCGAATTGGTAATCATGGGTGTAGACATCATCCTACAACACTCTATCCTGAGTTTGTCTAGAATCTCAACTGCATAATTTCCTTACCTTAGGAAAATCTCTCCTGGCTATTGCCACGCCAATCATGTTTTTCCATGTATTTCTCATTTTTCGTGTAGTAGGGTCCATCGAAAGTATGCAACATGAGTACTCCTTGGATGATGAATCAAATTTTGCATCCAACGAGTGTTTTTGCTCAAAATTTGAGTAAACCCATATGGAGATAAATTGAAAATATGAGTTAAAAAAATATTTTTTTCCCTTTTTTCCTATAAAATTTGATGATGTAATCTAATCTTAATTTATTATTTTCACTATTATTCTATAATTTCCTTAGGAAGCCCATTTTAGACCTCAAAATTCCCCTAATTATACCTCAACACATGGTTCATTGCCACCTAATTAACCCTCCTCGGCTCCTCCATAAATTAGTTGAGTGTATTCACTACAAAGAATCTATTTGGAATGGTATTAACTAGATACATTAATGACCCAATCAACTACCTATATAATGTGGGATCCACCAACACACCCTCAGAAGCATTAAGCTTCCTCCAGTTGGTAATCATGGGTGTAGACATCATCCTACAACACTCTATCTTGAGTTTGTGTAGAATCTCAACTGAATAATTTCCTTACTTTATGAAAATCTCTCTTGGCTACAGCCACACCTCCAATCCCAAACATTAGTGCATCAATCCAATATCATTCATCTCGAACTCTAAAGCAAGGTCCTCCTTGCACATCCCAATGAACCTCTCCAATCTTGTTAGAAAAAATTGTCAACATATAGTACCAAGATAAGTCTATCACATCTATATAATGAATACTCCACCCCATCTCCAAGGAAATAGGTATAATTTACCTAATTGATTCATATTTGATAAGGTTGCATATGTCTACTCACAATCCACTCCCTCCTTCTGGGAGAATCCTCTTACCACGAACCTTGTGTTGTACTTCTCGATACTGCCATTTTCTACATGCTTGATCTTGTAGACCCATCGAGAAGTGACTGCTAATTTCCCTTCAGGCCTTGGTACTATCTTCCACACATCATTCCTCACGATGGAACTATACTCTTCCACTATGACATCCCTCCAAACTTGTTGGTTTGCTGCCTCCTTAAAGGTTGGAGGTTCAGACTCACTGATGTTGCTCATCAAGGCCATATCAATGGAAAATCTAGCTCATGGTCTACTCTCCTTGGAGGTCTTGCTAGTAACCTCCACATGCTCCTCCAAATCCCTCAAGGTTTTCTCAACCCATCTCTCCTCCTCGTAGAGTGCGAGAGAACATATTTCTCCTCCTAATCAGAAGGATGTGACCCCTTTGCTAGTGTTGTTGGTACCTGTCAACCTTTAGAGACTTTCACTCTTGATTCTCTTCCACTACTAGCGCTATCTCATACGACCTCCTAAATGGTCAAACCCAACATCCCTACTAACTACTATCTTCCTTTTCCCTAGAATGTAGACCTTGTAGGCCTTTGAGATCTCATTGTATCCAACAAAAATCCATCTCTGAAATGAGGACTCCAACTTTGTTCTCTTCTTTGATGGAATATGGACATACACTAGGCTACTGAAGATGTGAAGATGGATCACCTCTAGTCTCACTCTTGTAAATGCCTCCTCAAGAGTCTTGTCCTCCAGTGCCCTATGGGAACTCTAATTCTGTAGGTACATTATTGTGTTACAAGCTTTTGCTCGCAAGAACATAGGCAAGTCCTGATCATGGATCATTTTTTTTTGTTGATCCAATTATAGCCCTTTTCTTCCTCTCTACTACTCCATTCTACTATGGATTGTAGGGCATTGTCAGTTCTTTCTTGATTCCCACTTCCTTATAGAACATTAGAGGTATACTCTCCCCCATCGTCTGATCTCATGACTTTGATCTTCTTTTCAGTATGATTTTGCACAAGAGCTTTAAACTCTTGGAATTGATCGAAGACCTCATCCTTGGCCTTCCAAAAGTAAATCCATGTCTTCCTGGAATAGTCTTCTATGAAGGTAATAAAATAACTAAACCCAGAGATAGAGTCTACTAACATAGGACCACAATGTTAGGTCCCTATAATACTAGTGATTCACACATTACTATTGTCATTGTAGACCTTATTGTTATTTTTGTGCCCCTATTGTCCCCATATTGTTATTTGTGCCCCATAGAAGCCCACTATTGTTATTGTTGTGCCCTTATATTATTATTGTTATGTCGGCTTTGATTATATTGTGACCCCTTAGACTCCTATATATAGAAAGGAGGTTTTCTCATTTGAATCATCTAAGAATTGTTCATTTGTGTAATGTAAAGGAGGTTTCCCCCTCGAAGAGGCTGATTTTGAGTCATTGATTTATCTTTTCTTCTATTTTGTGAGCTGGTTGCATATTGTTTGGTATCAAAGCTTTGGATTCTAGGGTTTCGCTGCTCCAAACAGGTCATCGTGGAAGTTTCGCTATAACGTTTTTTATACGATGTTTCAGAAGCTAAAATTAAAACCCATTTAAGCCGAAATCATGATGAACCTTGGGTTCGAATTTCAGATCTTTTCTCGCGAAATTTTCAGAGATATGATCTAAGGAAGTTAGGGTTTTTGTAGGCTCCTGAATTACATCCCGAACATGTGACCCTGAGAAAATCATCATAACTTTCTTTTTGAGCATCAGATTGAAATTTCGTAAGAAGTTACAGAAAGATGACAAACTGTAATTTTCTATGTATCATTTTCAAGGCCTGTTGAAGCTCAAAATTCACTGCGACAACATGGGGGATAACCACCCAATCAGAGACTTGAATACCATCCCTTATCCGTTTGGGTTGGTGGCTCTGACTGGAATTATGGGACCAATTTCCCAATTTTAAAGATGGTAGGATGGGGTATGCCTCTGATTATCAAAGCTGATATGGTAGATAAGGGTGGCTTCAATGGAAAAATCAAACTATCTATATTTATTACTATTACTAGGCTTAAATTAATATTTGTGCGATCTAAATAAATGACTATCTTGAATGATAATGAAGATTATTCATACAAGAAGTATAAAACATTCATAAAAACAACTATTTCGATTAAATAGTTAATCAAAATGGTTGACTATAAAACATATCGCATCAAATTCTTAATGTAATTTTGTTTATCAAAATTAAAGAAAATAACAACTCAACTATATTTCAAAAGTGAAGGAATAACAGGCTATATTAAAACACAATTGACAAACAATGTACATATAGAAGAAACAACTTAATAGTTCATAAAATAATCACTACACAATGATAAAAGTACCAGATGCGAGATGATTGATCCATAGACAATAAAGATGCAATCCATGTGTTTTCTCCAAGATCGATCACAGAAAAACAAAAGTGCGATTCTTAGCAAACTTTCTTAAATAAACTCCATGGACTAGATCTTCAAAATTAAAGAAAGATTTTAAAAAGTACAAAAGTGTATGTTTTTTAAAGAGTCTCAAATAAAATTGTCAGACCACTTTCTAAATACATGAAAGGGGTTTAAATAATAAAAATCTTACAAAAATAGCTAGGCACCAAATTCTGAGGAGTAAAACGACTCTCCTTAGAATCAGTGCCAAAAATGCAAAAATAAAATTGATTTAAAATTCAAAAATCAGATCTTGACTAGTGTTGGCTTCTGATTTGTTTCCTCTTCTTGTAGATATCTATTATTGCTTGAACTCCTAGAGGCTGCCTAATGCTTATCTTCACTTGCCCGCATAAACTATATTTGATAATGATGGCATCATATAGATGATAGAATTGGTTAAGCATTGTAGGGTTATCAATTCGTTGTGTGGTTTCACCAGGTATGACTAATAAGCTTCCCAATTCAAATGTGACAACTGTCTAATCCATTGCTCTTTTGCTGCAAGGTTTTCATGCCAACTTGATTGCAAATCCTCGATCTCAGGTAGATTACCTAGCAAACATTTTTTAATAAACCATGCATACCAAAGATTATCATTAACAATTTCTATCATATTGTTTGATGTTTCATTTGTGCTAGAAACTACCCTTTCAGCCCGTTTTATCGGGATTTCCCAATCAGTAAAGAGAACGCCCTTGAGATACTATTTGATCTTTGGAATTTCTATTGTTTTTCCCTTTGAATTGTCCTGCCATGTGATCAAGTTTGAAATCTTTTCATCTATTTCCTCAAAGTTGATTTTAGCATTTGTCAATTAATTCACTAATGCATCAACGTCTTGGCACAATGGGCTAATCTCTACTAATTGCTTACAAAGGATTGATTGTTGCTTTGATAGCAATGAATTGATTTCTAAAGCCTCTTTGATGAATTGATCAACTTTTGGGTAATCCTTCATTTGATCTACAGTAAATCGCAGTTGTGCGATTTCAGCATCTTTGGCATTTAATTATGCTTGGATTTGAAGTTTTAGGCTCTTGAAACTCTGCTGCATTTGTTCAAGCTATGATTTAACCCGTTCCTGTGCATTCACCTTTTCTCTTATGAGTTGATCCTCCAACTGCCTTATTCTTTCCTCCTTTTCTCTGATGAAATTTCTCACTTCTTCTTCTTTGGCAATCGTTGCAGAAACATAAGCACCTGCAAAATGAGATAACTTGGTCAAGTTTTCAGATGGATCTATAGGTGTATCTTTCCAGACAACGTCCATTGGCTCGTTGCCTGGCAAGGTAATAGCAACATGGTCATCTTTCTCTTTTTCCTTTGTCTCTTCACGATTGCCCGATGTTTGGGGCTATAGAAAATATATGAAGGAGGAATTTCATCTTCTTTCAAAACAATCTCTGAAGAAGGAAAAGCATGGATAACTTCGATATCTTTTGAAGTAGTGAGAGGTTTTTTCTGAAGATTTCTTGGGAGGTTTTGGTGTTTCGAGAAAAGTCTGTGTTTGATTCATACCCCCATGTGGTTCACTGATTATTTGTTCAAATTGTCCCCATTCTTTCTGCATTTGCTCTTGATCAAGTCCCTTCTCAATATTCTTTTTATTTGAATGTTCTTCTACGTTCTTCTCTGTAGCAGACTCCTTTGGTGATTCAACATATTTGGATGCTTTCTTTTCATCCTTTCTTGAGACATTAGTAGAAACCCTTTCTTCTTGAGATTTCCGCGGGATTATTCGAAGTAGATTTAAAGGCGCTTGCATTAACGTTTGATTTATGTACTCCTTAAATTCTACTAATTCAGTTGGATTTAGTCTGAGGGAAGCTAAGATCTATACTTGTGAAAAATTTTCAGCTTCTTCAAAAAGATCGTCAAAACGATCATCCTCATGAATAGACACCTTGACTTTAATAGACGAGGTAAAATTATACACGACCTGATTAGTGTCATACTGCCTTTCGTGAAACTCAATAAGATTTAAACTGTAAATATGTTTGACTTCAACCTGTGGATGTTTGAAGTCCTGTAAGCAACAAGCACCACATCGAAGCGAAAAAGTGGGCCAGAGAGATTTTTTAGACTCTTTGAGAGACCTAGTTACACCCTTGCTAACTGTCTGGTATGCAATTTCTCTGCCTAATAATTTATCAAGGACATACCATGGAAGTACATGCGGTGGAGCGGTGCTTCCAAAATTCTAATATATGTGAATAATTCCTCTCCAAACCATCTCGCCATAGGTTGAATATCGACCTTGGCTTCTTCAGATAACCTTGGGCCTTTCTTTTCAAATATAGCCCGATGAATAGGGATCATAACCCCTTGAAAAATCTGATAGAAACGTTCATTGAAACAAGAATTTCGAAGGGATTTATGATATACATGAATTGGTGTGGGATCCTGAGGCGTTCACTTCCATCCCATAATCAGAAAGGGAAATATGAAACACATAGTGTCCATGATGTAGGTGCACATATACAATGGAGGAATGGTTCTTGTAGTGACAAAACAATTCTTCCTATATTCTACAATGTGGTGGTCTAAGTTATTTGACAATATTGTGGCCCAATCCATTATTATAGAATTAGAAGCAACATCAATCAGAGGCACCCATTCAAATGAAAAATTGGTAGCGTCTGCATATCCAAATAATCTACATAACATGGCAGCAATGTATAAATAAGGAGTGGAAAGAGAGGCTACCGAATACATACCAGTTCTATCTATCTTATGCTTGCTAGGATTTTGACCTCCATTTCTTTATAACTTCAGATGGTTCTTCATTTTCAGTAGCAAGTTTCTCAACAAATGCTTTATCATAAACCTTGTGTGGCTGTGGTAAATGATACATTCTCCTGATATCCTTTGTTTTAAAAGAGTCGATGATCACTTGTCTTGAGGTTACAAATTCTCTGTCTTCAATGTTCAAGTTTTCAATAACCCATTTCACCATATCAATGTAGGGTAATATTTTTGGTTTGGCTGCTACCTTATGTAAAACAGAGCTCGCGACCTCAGAATAAGAAGTGTTTTAGGATTCAATATCATCTATCATCGCTTCCTTCTGTCTTCCCTTCTTGAATATATTATAAACATTCTCCCAGGAGTCAGCGCCGCACTCTGGTGAACAAGTTGTATGAGAAAATAGAGGTGATGATTCTGGTACATCTTCAGTTGGGGACTGTGTAACTTTTCCCTTATTCACCTTGACTATTAATCCGAGTAATCGAGTCTCTATTATAGTCTTGTCACCACAAAGAAGATGAGAGTGATAGTATGGAGGATGAAAAATGGAAATATAATGACATGTAGATATGAAAACCTTTTTCAAATTAATGAAATTGAAAAACTTAAATGCATCTGTAATGGTGAGAAGACATCGATTTTTTTGAGCTGCGAAGTCATAAATATCCTTAACCTGAAATGATATATGCATAAGATTCAGATTAACTCACATTATTGTAGTCTGTTGCAAACAATCTTTTCGGAGCAGATCATTAAAAACTTGTTAACATACCATCCTTCGAAAGTGAAATGTGATTTTATGATTTAATGACGTGTCACGTTGGTGGTCCTAGATTCTCTCGCAAATCAGTAATTTTCAATTTCACACAAATAGTTTGATTGCCAGTTTTTCGATTTTGTGATTTGCAAGATTGCGATGTGACAGACACAAAAATGTTTTGATATTTTAGTTAATTCATTTGTCGGGTTCGTCATCATATCGTAATACGTGAAAGGAATGTTTTAACATGCTCTATTAATTTTCCGTGATGTGAAAAGTATGATAGGATTTGACTAAAAAGGATTATTCCTAGATTCTCCACATATCACAAATCAACGATGTTCTAATGGTAACATTAAGTGTTGCGCACAAGTCTTTGTGAAATGAGAAATGTGAAATGCAATTTCACTTTGTAGCAAAGTAAATGATTTTTTTATTTGGATTTTAATGAATTTAAACCAAATTATTTTCTAAAGGGTCCCCATTTATTATCTAAAGGATTTCACCATAAATGGGGGTTTTGTACAACACAATAGGTTTGAAGGTCAAAACAATGACACGTGGCAAGTCATACAAGTCCGCTCTACTGAACCAGTCTATAATTTGGTCATCATGGGAGAGCTGGTATAACTATTTCTTGAAGAATCCAATATTGAGTCTGTCTGGTGGGGTTAGAAAGAGGACTCAGAGGGATACCATAGGACACAGTTTCAGACCTTGGTGATATGAAATTACAAAGATACAACAGATTCAATATCGATCTCCTACAAAACAAAAAAAAATGTGTACTTTTTTTTAAAAATTTGCATAAGTTTGGTTTGAAAAATTAGTTTGAAGTGATTCAAAGAGAATAGTGAGGCATAATTATCATTAATTGATGCCCCAAAGAAAAAAAATGGAAACACCTAGTAAGAAACTTGAAAGCTCTATGATGACTCATGAAGAAGAGGAAGAAATCCAATATGATATATCAAAATTACGAGACCAAGTGCAACAATTTTCACTCTCACAAAAAGTAACAAAAGCTAAGATGGATGGATTAAAGAAAGGCATGGAAGGTAAGATGAATGACATGGAAGCTAAGATGGATGGCATGGAAGCTAAGATGGGTGGTATAGAAGCAAATCTTAAAGGAAACATGGAAGATTTGAAGATAGATTTGATAAACCTGCTACAAGAAATGCTTACCAATGGAAAAAGGGTAGTAAAGGAAACTCATGATGAGAACAAAAGAAATGTTAATCATGATTTCATAGACTCTAATGTTGGATTGAAGACCCACCATGTTCCAAATATCGATATGAGGAAGTTTGATGGAAAGGATCCCGTAAAATGGATACTACAAATGGAGCAATATTTCGATCTCCATAATGTGAAAAACACATAAAAGGTACGTATCACAATTTTATATTTGGAACCAAATCAGTTTTTATGGTATCGATGGCTTTTCCGTCTTTAAAAAATTGTCATGGGGGAAATTTTTACGGAAGAAATGATAACACATTACGAGGATACAAAAAACAACACCTTTTTTAGCCAATTGATAAATCTCAAACAAAAGGGTTCAATGATGGAGCACATTGAGGACTTCCAGAAATTGAATATAAGAGTAAAAGATATTTCAGAGGAGCATAGGATTGATGTGTTCATAGCGAATTTAAAGGATAACATCAAACATGAGGTTCACCTTAGGGAACCTGATTTATTGGATAAGGCATTCAGGTTGGCAAGAAAAAATGAAAGAAAAATTATGGAAACAAGAAAGCCCACCACTCACAACTATAAAGATAGAAGTGTTTTTGCCCCTAGCCTTCCACAACCTACCAGGTTGACACCACAAAAATTGGAAGAAAAAAGAGTAAAAGGCCTTTGTTACAGTTGTGATAGAAAATACACTAAAGGTCCTAAGTCTGTTGAGAAGAAATTATTTTACATAGATTGTGAAGGGGAGGAAGAAAAGGAACAAGAAACGTCAAAAGAAGAGGATATACACCAGGAACAAACCCTAGAGAAAGAAGAAATTAATCCGACCATATCTTGTAATGCATTGTTTAAAATTACCACTCCTCAAACTCCCAAGATAGAAGGGCATATCAAGAAGAAAAAGGTAATAGTGTTGATTGATTCAGGAAGCACCCATAATTTTATTCATTGTAAGATAGCCAAGGAATTGAATTTCTTCCTATATCTAACACTAGAGTGTCAAGTGATGGTTGCAAATTGAGGAACCATAAATTTCTCTAGAAAGTGCTATAATATCAAGATATCCATGGGAGAATATGTATTGAATAGCCCGATGCTTTGCATTCCAATGGGTGATGCTAACGCTGTACTGGGAGTCCAATGGCTACAATCTTTGGGTACGATAGCTTTTAATTTTCAAGAACTTTTATTGAATTTTTTTTGGAAGGAAAGGAAGTTGAATTAAGGGGTATCATAGGGAAACCAGGAAATATAATCATCTCTAACGACATGACAAAGCTTCTAAAGAAAGAACAACGAGGCATAATTTCACAGTGATGTTTGCTAGAGGTTCCCACATTGAAATCATTTATTTCTCCAGATCTCTAAAAAGTATTGAATAACCATTTTAAGGTATTTGAGACTTCTAAAGGCCTCCCACAGATTTGTGATCATGATCATGCTATTCATTTTATTCCAGGAAGTTTTCCTCCAAACATCAGGCCTTACAGATATCCCTATTCCCAAAAGAGTGAAATTGAACATCTGGTTGCATAAATTCTAGAAGCTGGTATAATTCAACCTAGTCAAAGTTCTTTCTCTACTCCAGTAGTATTGGTGCACAAGAAGTATGGATCATGGCACATGTGTCCGAATTATAGGGAGCTCAACAAACTCATTATCAAAGATAAATTTCCCATTCCTGTCATTGATGAATTATTGGATGAATTTCATGGATCAATTTACTACACCAAGTTGAATCTTCATTTAGGATATCATCAAATCAGAATGAAGACCTTCTGAAAACAACATTTAGAACTCATGAGGGTCATTATGAAGTTTTGGTCATGCCTTTGGCCTTACCAATGCACCTTCTACATTTCAAGGTTTGATGAATTCCATTTTAGAACCCTTAGAAAATTTTTGTTAGTTTTTTTTGATGATATACTAATCTACATCAAGTCTTGGAAGGATCATGTTCAACATGTTGACAGGGTGCTCAAACTATTGGAGGAGAAACAATTATATGCAAAAAGATCCAAATGTTCCTTTGGAGTATAAGAGGTGGAATATCTGGGTCATATTGTATCTCATGAAGGTGTTAAGGTAGACCCTAGCAAAATTAAAGCCATTAAGGAATGGAAAATCCCCCACATCCATAAAGCATCTACGAAGATTTTCTCGAGTTGATAGGGTATTATCACAAGTTTGTTAAGAATTATGAGAGAATAGTAGCACCCTAACAACATTAATTGAAGAAAGATGCATTTTCATGGACTCCAGAACAACAAGGCCTTCGAACTCTTAAAGAGGCAATGTGCCAAGCATCGGTCTTAGCTACGCCGAACTTCACAAAAACCTTTATTGTGGAATGTGATGCCTCAAGAAATGGAATTGGTGTTGTTTTAGTGCAAGAAGAAAGACCCATTACTTTCGAAAGTCATCCAATCAAAGGAAAGTATTACACAAAGCTATTTATGAGAAGGAAATGTTGGAAATACTACATGCACTTAAGAAATTGCGACCATACCTAATAGGAAGACACTTCAAGGTAAAAACGAATCATGATAGCCTTAAATAATTTTTAAAACAAAGATTATCTTTAGAAGAGCAAAAAAAATGGGTCACAAAGATGTTGGGTTATGAATTTGAAATCATCTACAAAAGAGGGAAGAAAAAAGTTGTTTCAGATGCACTCTCAAGAAAGGATGAGGATGTGGAAGCGTTTCTTTGTGCCATTTCTATTGTCCAACCAGATTGGATAAACGAAGCAAGGGATGAATGGAAGAATGAACAAAGAAGTGTGGGCACTCATTCAAAATTTACAAGATCCCATTACATCTGATACATTTAGCTGGAAAAATGATTTGTTATGGTACTCACTTATAGCTCTGTAAGAATTGACAACTCAAAAAAAAGGTTCTTATGGAATTGCACACCTCTCCCTTAGGAGGGCACTTAGGATTTTAAAAATCTTACCACGAGGTTAAGAAGTTTTTTTTTTGGGATGGCCTTAAATATGATATTCAAAAGTTTGTGGCAGAATGTTTAGTTTTCCAAAAAAATAAAGTTGAAACAATTAAAACCCCAGTTCTATTGCAACCTTTATCCATTCCAAGTCAACATTGGGAGGAGGTTTCAATGGATTTTATCACAGGTTTACCCAAGTCTGAAGGAAAGAGTGTCATCATGGTGGTAGTTGAAAGAATTACCAAGTATGTAGACTTTTGTGCATTATCTCATCCATTTAAAGCCAATACAGTTGTTACTGCAGCTATGGAAACAATTCAAAAGCTACATGGAAACCCAAAGATTATTATAAGCGACAAAGATCCCATTTTTACTGGAAATTTTTGGACAAATTATTTTCTTGTTTGGGTACTTAGTAAGCTCATTTCTCATCTTATCATCCTCAATATGATTGACAAACTAAGATTGTAAACAAATGTTTGAAAGGATATCTTCGTTGCTTTGTATCTAATAAACAAACACAATGGGTCAAATGGTTGCCTCTGGCTGAATGGTGGTATAACACTTCCTTCCATACTGCAGAAAAAATGAACCCATTTATGGCACTTTATGGGTATCATCCACCATCCATCACATCATATTTAAAAGAAAATTATAAGTTTCAAGCAGTGGAAGATCACATCGAGAATCAACAACAAGTTCTCCAACTCTTAAAGGATAACCTCACTTTGGCGCATAATACAATCAAACAATAGGCAGATCAACATCGCAACGAAAGAAGTTTTGATGTAGGTGACTGGGTATTTCTACAACTACAACCATATAAACAAATGTCCGTCAAGTAAGCTAAGAAGGATAATAAATTATCACCAAAGTATTATGGTCCATACAAGGTGTTGCAAAAGATTAGTACTAAGGCATACAAATTGGAGCCTCCTATAGCTTCCTGAGTGCACCCAGTTTTCCATGTTTCATGCTTAAAGAAGGTTATAGGTGACAAGATCCCAGTTCAAACAATATTGCCAAAAATTGACAAGGAAGGAAAAATCGTATTGGAACCTGAAATAGTCATAGAAACTAGAACTCGATAGCTACGAAATCAATCAATTTAAGACTATCTCATCAAGTGGAATAACTTACCTGTTGAAGATTCCACATGGGAGGATGAGAATTTTATACAGAAGCATCCATAACTACTCAAGCATTGAGGACAACACTTTTTTGAAGGAGAGGGGCATGTTAGTTCTCTATAATACTAGTGATTCCCCCATTACTATTGTCATTGTAGCCCTTATTGTTATTGTTGTGCCCCTATTGTCCCCATATAGTTATTATTGTGCCCCATAGAAGCCCACTATTGTTATTGTTGTTCCCTTATATTATTATTGTTATGTCGATTTTGATTATATTGTGACCCCTTAGACTCCTATATATAGAAATGAGGTTTTGTCATTTGCATCATCCAAGAATTGTTCAATTTTGTAATGTAAAGGAGGTTGCCCCTTTAAAGAGGATGATTTTGAAGTCATGGATCTATATTTTCTTCTATTTTGTGAGCTGATTGCATAACACAAACATAAAAATGCACCGACATAACATTACCCTTGACCTAGTATGGTTTTTAGGAAAATTTTCTTTGGCATTCTTACTAAGCATACATCCTTTGCTCACACCATATTGCTCCACACTGAACTTCAAAGAACTAGTGACAATATCACGTAACAGTGATAGAGCCCTGTAGTGTAGATGACCCATCCTCCTATGCCAAAGCTCACTTTGACTGTCACTGTCATGTATAAGGGCATTCACTGGTTTTCCTCTCAATAGATACAGGTTTCTTGCTTTGGTTCCTTCCTTGCCTCACGCTAGGATTAGCTCCTTTCATCCCGAAAGATACCTCACCTCCCGTGAAACTGAACTCAAGTCCTCTATCCTCCATAGTTGAAGCAAAGAGAAATATTTTCTCTAACCCAGGTACATACCATGCTTCTTTCACCTCCATACGACTCCTAGTGTCCAACTGGAAGTGTATGTTTCCAATACCCTCCATTGCTTACATGACATTATCACCAAGCTCCACAAGAAGATCATGGAACTTCTTGGCGATACTAGTGAAGAGGCCATGAGATCTCATCAAATGATGAGAAGCTAAAATTTACACAAATTGTACACCATGTGTGATGGTTCCTAAAAGACATGATACCAATGAAAAATCCTTCTCAAATTTCTTACTTGATGCAACTATTGATGTCTTCCCTTTTCATTTCTTCTTGTTGGGGCATTGTCGAAAATGTGACCATATTTGTGACATGAAAAGCACTTAAATTTTCCCATGTCCTTTTTCTTTCCTTGTAAAGATCCTCCTCCACTCTTGTTTTTCTTGGATTTCCCTTCTTTGCTTGTCGAAAAAGATAAATTTCCTCATCTCCAATTCCACCTCTACATTTTCCACTAGATGTCGAACTCTTCAATATCCCTTTTTGGGTGAAGTCATCCCACAACCTAGCCCAATCAGGAAGCTTGTCTCTAGCAAGGATAATTATTACAAAGGTAGCCCATTGCTTGGTAAAACCACTTAGGGCTATCTTAATAAGTTCACTCTCATCCGCATCTTCCCCATCAACTGATAGTTATGATGAACCTATTGGATTATTGTGAAGTTTGAGGCTACAATTTCATGTTTCAACCATCCTTATGTTTCTTAATTTATCTCTTAACACCATCTTCCTGTTTTGGCTATTAATTTTGTACATAGTCTTTAACACTGATCACATTTGGTGAGTTGTATGCTTCCATGATATGTGAGGGATTATGTGATCCTCCACAATTTCTAGTGCGATCCCTCTAGCCTTCACATCCTTTAGATTGTGTTTGGATTCTTGTGTATGATCCAAAGGAACTTGGATCTCTTTTTTTGCAATTTCCCACTTGCTATTTTCCATCAAAATAATGGTGATCCTCTCTTTACATGGATTGAAGTTTACAACCCTCTCCAACCTATTTTCAAATCTCAGAATTGGTGAATAATGTAGTTATGGTTGGTCGTCATAAATTATCCTTGATGTATTTATACTACTATGCGAAAACATGAAAGAAAATTAAATGCTAAATTAAAAGAAAGGAAATCAACAAAAACACCTAAAATTAAAATCCTTGAAAATATCTCATACTCATGTAAATAACATATTTACCATCATTTACTAACCACCATAATTTAAGCAAGTATTTGCATAAAAGATAGAATATGAACAAGATGTAAATAAATATACTTAGAAAGAGTTATTTCCCACCATTATTTACGTAATCTTCAACACTTTAACAAATATGGGTAAAAATGTAAATGTGCAAGCTTACTAGAATTTAATTTCAAAATACATGATTTAATTTAAGAGACATGTATTTGGGTATCTTGGGTATAAAATACATTTAAAATTTTTCAGTTTACATATTCGCTTATCACTCACATCTCTCTCTCTCTCTTACACTCATGATATCAAATATCCTAGGTTTTCAACATTGTGATCTCTACTTTCCTTTCATGGTTATTGGTTGAATATCTAAAGTGTGATTGCTTGATGACGATAAATGAACTATAATATATATTCACAAGTAATTACAATAGTTCATAAATAGCGCTTGTATCCATTACACTTTATTTTTCAACATGGCATTAGAGCTTTGGTGGCGGCAAGGAAGTTGAAGATCACATCTAATCTTGTGCAAGTAAATGAGTTGATCTATATCTACCAACAAATCTCAAAGATTGAGGCACCTTAGATTAGGGTTTAGATTCAACATAAACAAGTAATTTTTTTCCAAAAGTTATGGCCTCAAACTATAGAATGGTGATAATAAGGGGCTATCTTACAATTACTTGTGGTGTGTGATATGTCTAGGACACAAGTTCACAAGAAGATAGGACATTGATCAATGCACTAAATAAGTCTCTATGCTCGTGATATGAGTAAGAAACTTTGTAGAAAGCGCTAATATGAATTACTGGCTTCATGATAAAAGAAGATATATCAAGGTCAATCTCCTAAATCAATCTCTGCTAAAGTCTGAGAAACCTTAGGAATGAGACCAATCGTTTGTGCATCTATGATGATAGATCCTGTGAAACTACAAGGATTCCTAGATTCATTTTGATTTTGGGTCTCGTTATAATGACTAGGCAAGTCACCCCATATGGTAGAGGCCAAGTATATTGCAGTTGGATTCACAAATTGTGAAGTAGTATAGATTTAGAGGCTACTTGCAAGGTTGTATGTTGACAGATGAAAGTTGAAATGAAGCTCAAGTATATCTCCACTGATGAGTAGATAACCAATATTCTATCAAAACCACTTTCTAGAGGGAAGTTTGTGCACCTTCAAGACAAGCTTGGACTTATGGAAATTTCCCCACTAGTTGGGAGGAAGCAAGAATGATGATTTCATCATGGATATGGTTTCTCCCTGTGTCATGTACTTTGACAAAAATTAGGGATGTTATCCATGTGCCAAGTACATTGACTGGAATTAGGGAGAATGGTTTGATGGATTATATAACATCTTGGCTAAGACATTTTCCCTATGTAAAGTACTGTGACCAGAATTAGGGAAGGTATCCCTGTGTCAAGTATTGTGACCAGAAGTAGGGAGAATGGTCCAATAGAGGCTAGTTGGTGACTCCCAACATCCTACTCAGATATCTGAGAGAGTTTCTTGGATCTGTAAGAGAGCTACTTGGATCTCTGAGAGAGTTTCTCGAATCTCTATTTAGAGAGAGCTACTCAGATCTCTAAGAGAGTTGCTAGGATCTATGAGAGAAGTGATCAAACCTATGTTTAGAGAGATTATGTTTTGGCATCCGTCCTGGGTTGATTCCATTTGGAGTTTCACCTAGACTATGTGAACTAGTCATGTGGTGGGCCCCAATATTGCAGCAATACTGCTGCAACTCCTGGGACTCCCTTCTTTAAATTTATCAACCCGGTAGCTCGTAACAAACTTGGAAGCGATGGTGCTGTATGCACAAGTACTAGCTCTTGCCGCAACTGTCACTTGGTCAGCTGGCACAAGTCCACTAGGGGCTTAAGCCAACTTCTATGAGCTTTGAGAAGAAGCTTTCTAACTGATGGATGAAAGCTAACTCAAAGGAAGCTAATCTACTTGTAGAAAGAAACTGAAAAGCTGAAAGGAAATGAAAACCCTAGCAAACCCTAACTTTACCAGGTAGCCCTACTGATGCGAAAAAGAGGATGAAAGCTACTGAAAGAGATGCCATTGACTTCTAAGAAGGTAAAATGCATGTGTCTAAGTTATCACTATTTGAAGAAAACATCTTTTTGTATTTTTGAATAAGTTGTTAGAATTATCATGCATGTGCTTTCACTGTTTTTGACTGTGCAGAGGTGGATCGGTGAGAGAAAATTCTTGCAAGAGGTTGGGAAGGTTCAGAGAGGGCCTAAGGGGTCTCTAACACCCTTCCATAGAGTTTCACAGAGTTTGGCTATCAAGAAACCACTTTCGTGAGCTTCTACAGGAAGTCTGCAGGGGTTCTACAGGATGTTCTGGAATTTCTATAGGATGTCTGTAATTTTCTATAGGATGTTCAGGAATGGGATTTTGGAGGATGGATGGAGGGAGAAAGATGAAGGAGTGGGTATGGAAGTGAGATAATGGTGTAAGGAGGTCCAGGGCTTGGTGGATGGAGTTGAGGAGCGGCGAGGATGGTTGGATTTGTTTAAGGAGGGATAGAACAATGTTGCATAAAAATATGAGAATTAGGGCGAAGTGAGCGAATGTGGCAAATGTAAGGCAAGGATTCTAAGTAGAGGATGGAGCAAGTGGGATTGATGGAGTATGGGCAGATAAAGAAGTATAACAGGTGATCTGCAAGTTATTTTTCAAATGGAACAAACAAGGACTTGGAAAATAAAAGACCTAGTTACGTTAGCCTATTCTGACCTAGATAACAGCAAAGAAAATGAACAACAGTCTATTGCAACAAAATCAAGTGAACTAACTATGCAACTAAGCAGTCATAAACCTAAGCATGCAACCAAAACTGATATCAAGTTTAGCAACTAAGAATCTAACACTACTAATTGCATGGTGAAGCAAAGACAATGTTTTTGGTGGCAGCAAGGTCACCTTGGTCCCAACTCATGATTCCACTAAGGGAGAGGTGAGATCCAAGGTGCTTGATGGCGTTTTTCTGAAGATCTTCCTTGTTATTAACCTATAAAATCAATCTGAACATAAAAATCTTTTTTAATCATCAAACAAAATCTAAATAACAAAACAAAATTTAAATCTAAAGAGCAGATTTTATTCTAAGAATGCAGCAAAAACACATAAAGGTAAACAAAGGAGGTATTGGGCACTTGGGGTGGGCCCAACCCCAAGAGCTATAGCCTCCTAAGAGAGATTAGAGCTGGTGAAAAGCTGGATTTATCTTTATTGACCAAAAGAATAGTTACATTCCAAAAACTGTCCACAAAGAAAACTTGAAAATGTGCCGAAATGTAGAGCTAAACTACTGCCTAAAAAATGACTAAAAACCAAACTACAAACTAGCTAACTTCTGCCTACAAAGTGACTAACTGAAACGAGGCCCTATGCCCTCTTATTTATACAAATTGAGGACCCCAACTGTCCTCCTAAACTTTAGGGACTCGGCTACCCAAAACTTGCAGTTAACAACAGTCCTACCTGACTTGCTTGGCTGCCCTTGTGATAATCGATTTGGTGGCCCTTGAACTCTGAGCTGATGGTGGAGAATTCGAGGTAAGGGCCAATAAATGAAGAGGACACCTTCCTAAAAATCCTCTCCTTGTTCTTCCACGAATTTGGTTGCCAAGTGCTCATTAAAACCTCTTATTTTGTTTCAAAATTGACCAAAACACTACACAAAGTACCCATTAGACTTGTTGGCATAATGACTAACCCATTTCACTCTATTAGCATAAATATAATCAAAAACATGCAATAAACTAATGAGAATGGTGGATTAAGTCGAATTAGGAGGCTGGATGAGCCCATATAATTATCCATTTTTGGGGCTCATCATCACCCCCTACTGAAAGTGTTGCTCATCCTTTGAGAAACTAATCTATCTCTTCATCTCTGATGGCCCTGGTGGCCTCCCTGTCATGCCAAGATTCTGAAGTGATGTCCTCTTCTCGGTCATGAAACCATGCTTTTCTATCTGCTTCTTCCCACTGCCTGTGCTCCTTTTCTTGTAGCAGTTTTGTTAGTGCTTCAACCTCAGCCTGCAGCTTGTCCTCTCTTTGCTGTTCATCAGATGTTTCCTTGTCTTTCCTTCTTCCTGTGATTGTTTGGCCGCCTTTTCCTCCAATTTCTTGGTCTCTCTTAGCTTAGCCCGAGTTTCCTGTAGAGAGGTCTCAGCATCCTGTAGAGAGGCTATTGTATCCAACATTTTCATTCTTTCTCTCCAGGTGGTTGTCTTCGGGCTTCCCCATTCAGAGGTGATGGATGCCTTTGAGGGAGACTTTTCCTTTTGTGTAGCTGGGGTGTCTACAATTGTAATTGTCTCTTTTGACCGTGGTTGGGGTCTGCCAATTTTTATCCGCATGCTCCTACTTGCCTTAAAACACATGGAAGGCTCCCTCTTTCGTTGCCCTTTTTGCTTTGGAGATGTGCTAAGGGTAGCCAGCACAGCTGCTACCTCCCTGGCTAAAATCTCAAACGATTTTTCCTTTTTGTTTCTCTATTTCCATACTTCCTGTATAAAGTCCTGTGTCGACTGTTTTCTGTCTTCCTGTAGAAACTGCTTTCTGGCTTCTTGTAGAAACTGTCTTTTGGCTTCCTATAGAACCTGTCTTCACAGTTTTGGTCTGCTTGGCTGGGGGTGTCTTGCCTTTTAATTGGGGTGTGGTTGCCTTGGTTGTGCCCTCACTTGTTTGGACTTTTTCAGTCCTCTCTGCCCTGCTTTGCAATCGTTTCTCCCTTGGTGTTTGTGCCTTTGTTCCACCCACTGTTTTGGGCTCAGCAGCTTGGCCTTTCCCTCGTTTCTCTTCTTGTTCTTTCTGTAGTGGTCTGTCATATGTTTCCTTACCCCTGGCTTTATCTTCTACCTCAATGTGCTCCCTTTCTTCAATTTTCTGCCACACTCAATTAATGATTGTAGGAGGAAATAATGGGTGCTTAACTTCTGTTCTGGGGGTAAAGCCATCCCATGTCCGAGTTCACTTAGCAACCAGAAGTGATAACCGTAGATAATAATGAACCGCCCCTCACAAGTAATGTATTTCATGATTTGAGGACTGAACTCGCTCCAAAAAGGATGTAGGCTAGATCTCCGGACCCCATTCTTGTCTTCTAGAAACTATTCCTTTGGTAGGAAGATTTTTTTTTTTTTGCTTTTTGGCCCAATGCCCTCTCCTCTTTGCTCCAGGGTATCCCTAATGGTAGATCAGTAACTCGACTAATGAGTTGTGGGGCAAGCTTTAGGGTCAACCCTTTAAAATTTACAGTGGCCAGTGTCTTTGATTTAGGCTGTAGGGAGATTAAGAATTCCTCCATCATTTCATCGTCATATCCCTGAATTTTGTCACAAAAAGTCATCCAATTGGCACGAGTGAAGAGGTCCACTACTGCGGGATGTTCACGCAATTTTCCAGCATCCGAGGGTTCCTTTCTGAAAAACCCTCCTGGCATGGTGAGAGTGTTCTATTTTAGTGTTCTGAGCAGAAAGGGAGTGCTGTTTGATGGTTTCCTCCTTTGAACTTCATGAACGGATTTCTCGGGTGTTTAGAGTTTAATATGCACCAATTCCCTGGTTCTAATGATTTTGCTACCCAAAACTCGGCTATCTGTCTGTAACAGGGAGAATTAGGTTTTCACAAATAGGACATAGAGATTAATTTCCATCACCAACATACATATAACTGTGTAAATTCAAATCTTTCATGCACAGGTTAACCCTCACAATGCTTTATCTTTTCTACAGGGAAAAAAATGTTTTAACAGGAACTGTGGAGGAGAATATTGACGCAGAACCGATTGAGAAATTTCATGCAACACAAGAAAACTGCTGTTTTTGACTCATGACAGACTTGTATCTAACCCTCCAATTCAAAACAGCTCAATTAATCACCTTTTTGGAGTATATCATGCATGGAAGAGTGTTTTCGATTCTACCTCTCTCGGGACTCCAAATTTGTCGAAGAAAAGTTAGGCTTCTCTATTTTGGAAGGTTATGCCATACTTATTGTAGAAGACCCCCCCGGTTCCTGTAGAACGCCACTATGCCTCTGAGCGAGCCCGATACACAACAGAATCTTGAAGACAGGTAGAAACCGGTGGAGGACAACTAGTTCATCATTTTGTGGAAGCGGAGGATGCATACTTCAGTCATTGCAAATGAACAACAGGTGGTGTGAGTTTCAGCCGAGCATTTTAAATTGCAGCATGATTCTTGGTGAGGGAGTGAAGTGTCTAGGTGTACGTGGCCACATGCATACTGCAGTGCTATTTATTAACTGTATGTTTTCTTCTTGATCAGTTGCACTGGAGTTCAAACGGCCAACACTCTCTGTTTTTTTTATTTCACGTGAGTTACCTGTACACGCATGCTGCATGATTTCTGGCTGAGTGCTAGAGAACTGAATGAGGGTGGCCAATTGGCTAGCCACCGATTTGTTTAATCACAACCATCTCATTGTTCATGCAGTTCTCAAATTATATTCATGCAATCAGAGGAACGAGTTTAGTCACGTACCTGGAAGTCAAATGTGGCTGCTGTGAAGTGCTTTTTGTTGCTGCATTTGTTTCTGTGGTTGCATGATGGTTTGGTTGCTGATCCATGGCTGCTTTTATTGTGCAGGTTTCTTCTGGGTGGATCTACAGTGCAAGAATTTGTTTCCACGTTCAGATCTACACCCTCAAGATGTTGATGTTGAATTTCCACAGGACAAAAACTTGTTTTCGCCATTGCTCCCGAACAATAGACTGGATTAATCTGAAACTTTCTGAGCATGTTCCTATCATCATTATGCACCTCCCAGAGCGAAATGGTGGTCAATGGATGCACATATTTCGAGGAAAATGGAAAATGACTGAAGATTACAGAGGTGAATTTCTCGGAAACCGTGCATCAGAATCGGCTGAAACTTCTTGGGTAGGTTACTATCACCCATATGCATCTCTCCATGAAACAAGTTTTGAAACAGATGCATGGATATGGAGAAAATGCAAAAATGGTTGAAGGTGATGGAGGCTGATTTCTTAGAAATCGTGCAACAGAATTGGCTGTAACTGCTCGGGCATGTTTCCATCATCCCTGTACAACTCCCCACAAAACGGTTTTGTAAATGGATGCATGGTTTTCACGTGAGGGAAAGAACAAATTTCAGCACTATGTATGTTTGCTTTCAAGCATTCTGCAGTTTTTTTGCATGGTAAGAAAAATGAGCTTGGGTTATAATGCAGGCATGGAAATGATGGAGGAGGAGTTTGAAGATGACATGAAGACTTATGAACCCTTGATGAAGCTTCCGTGTTTACCAAATTGCTTTTCAAAATCCCTTTCCAGCCTTCTGTAATTTCTATAGGAACTTCCTGTAGAAAACAAAGTTTTCATAAAAGAAGTACGATGAGGTGGAAAAAATGGTGGATAAAGGTGAGGGATGGAAACAGGGGTGCTTGCAGGCCTAACCAACAGATTCCAACCATCAGATTCCATTTTAAAATTGAATTTGGTTCGTCTGAAAGTTCTAGAGGATGTTTCCTGTAGAAATTCAGAACTTCCTGTAGAAACGCCTGGAACTTCCTATAGAAAATCCTGGAACTTCCTGTAGAAAGCCCAGAACCTCCTGTAGAAAGCCCAGAACTTCCTGTAGAAAGCCCAATTCTAATCTGAATGTGACCAAATCCTAGGAGAGGTGAGTGGCCATGGAAGGAATGTCTGAAGGGATGTCCTAGACCCTGGTGCAGATTTCCGTCTTTGTTTTGCGCACCCGTCTTTTCCTGTTATGTGTTCACTGCAACCTGCAATTATTTTACAGAGATTAGCCCTGATTTCTCTCTTTTTTTTTTTGAAAACAACTAGGGCACCTCATGGAGGTTTTCACCCTAATTGCCTGCCCTGGGCGCCTCCAAGGGAGGTTTTCACCCAAGGATCTTATTCTCTTCCTTTTTTCTTCTTCTTTCCAACCCATTCAATCAATGAGCTAATCTAAGGTGCCTCAGAGGAGGTTTTCACCTTAGATTTTCCCTCTTATTTCCATTTTTTCATTTTTTTTTTTATTTTTATTTTTTTATTTTTTTATTTTTTTATTTTTATTTTCTACCCTACCCTACTTGAAAAACAAAATCGTTCTCAAGTATAAGAATACTTCCAATGGAGCCATGAGCACATCGAGATTAGAGACAAAATGATGTGGAGGCTTGAAATGCATGCTTTGACAGCTATCTGGATTTCAGAGATCAAATGATTTGACTTTGAAGGGATCAAGCATAGCTAAAGAAGGGAGTACTGTTGCAACTTAGTGACCGTCTGGAACCATATCTCAATATAGATATGATATCCTAGGTCCTTTTGCTAATCTGGATCATTTTTCATATCTTTTTCTATCATGACCTTCACATCTTCCTCTTTTTGCTGAGTTTCCTCTTGAATACATAGAGGATTTGATGGTAACCATGAGGGAGCTCTCTCGATCTCTGATTCTAATTTCTTCTCTTCATCAAGTGCAGCCCATGGTTCTTTGATCTCCTCATTTGAATATTCTTTTGCTGGATGTGGTCCTTTAACGCTTTGAAGATCATCTCTTTTTTGCAATACTCTTCCTGAGCTATGGTGAAGATCATTGAGCTCAAGAGGAGTCATTTGGACATGTTGTGCCTCAGCTTTGCAATTGGATTGATCTACTTCATTGTACGGGTTTGGAAATGGTGGTATGGTTAGTGGAGTGGGGGTGTATATTTGAGATGGATACAGATGGGGTTGTGGATGGGCAGGTGGTGGAGGCAAATGAGCGGAAGGAGAGTTGTACTGGGGCCTCCACCCTTGATGAGGTGCATTCCACTGAGGCTGTGGCTGAGTATAAGAGTGAAACGAATGAGCAACTGGAGGAGCATGGTATTGAGGAGGATACGACCAAGGAGGGGGTGTGGACCAGGAAGGATGAGTAGGGGGACCCCAAGAAGGCATGGAAGTGGCTTGATAGGGGTCATAATAGGCCTGGGATGTCCATTGCATTTCCTGCTGGTAGGGTATGGGTCCGTATGGCCTCCTTTGGTTCATATAATAGAGTGATTCAGTGGCTCCTTTGGCTCTCTAATATGTAGCTTTAAGTCCAGGAAAAGAATGGCATTGATTCATAGGATGGTATTCTTCGCAGACGAAACACACTTCTAGGGAGTGCATTGGACATTCGTGCCTAGGATGCTTTCTAGTGCACCTAGGACAAAAGATGGCCAAAGCCCTCTTGGCTTCCTCTTGCTTCCTTTGGATCTGTAAGGTATCTAGTTGCATGGCAAGAAACTGCCTCATCTCGCTCTTGAAATCTTCCATCAGATTTTCACATTCACCTCTAAGGATTGAGTTCAAAGAAAAAGTATTGCTCCCAACATTTCTGCTTGTAGCCATTTGCTCTAGAGGAATGTTTTCTTTTTCTTCTTCCCTTAAGGTTCTTCAAATATGTCTTGCTGTTCACCTAAGGGTTCTTTAATCACAACCATCGAAGAAGAGAGAAGGATGGTTGTGTGAAGCAGTGGGGGTGTTATGCAATCATTTTTCTGAATTATCTCTACTCATACAAGGCATGAAAGGAAATCTTTTTGGTTGATTTTTGCTCTTTTTTCTGCTTGTAGCTACAAAAATGAAATAGATTGAATTGCAACTAACTATCTTACTGAAATGAAAATGCAAAATTTGAGATGAAAGCAGGAAAGGACTAATCTATTTTGCTCAAATGAAATTGCAGGAATGAAATGCTAAGCTACGCTTGCGGAATTGAAATGCTAGTCTACGCTTGCAAAATTGAAATGATAATCTATGAAAGTAGGAAATGTCTACTCTACTTTTGCGGAAATGAAATTGCAGAATGGAAATGAAATAAACTACTTAGCAGAAGGTTGCAGTGGAAAATAGAAGAATAGCAGCGATCATCAATACTCTGACGCTTTCCCGGCAACGACGCCTAAAAGAGTGGTGGGCCCTAGTATTGCAACAATAATGCTGCAACTCTTGGGACTCCCTTCTTTAATTTTATCAACTCGGTAGTTCGTAACAAACTTGGAAGCGACGGTGCTGTATGCACAAGTACTAGCTCTTACTGCAGCTATCACTTGGTCAGCTGGCACAAGTCCACTAGGGGCTTAAGCCAACTTCTATGAGCTCTGAGAAGAAGCTTTTTAACTGATGGATGAAAGCTAACTCAAAGGAAGCTAATCTACTTGCAGAAAGAAACTGAAAAGCTGAAAGGAAATGCAAACCCTAACAAACCCTAACTTTACCAGCTAGCCCTACTGATTCGAAAAAGAGGATGCAAGTTACTGAAAGAGATTCCATTGACTTCTAGAAAGGTAAAATTCACGTGTCTAAGTTATCACTATCTGAAGAAAACATCTTTTTGTATTTTTGAATAAGTTGTCAGAATAATCATGCATGTGCTTTCACTGTTTTTGACTGTGCAGAGGTGGATCGGTGAGAGAAAATGCTTGCAAGAGGTTGGGAAGGTTCGGAGAGGGCCTAATGGGTCCCTAGCACCCTTCTAGAGAGTTTCACAGAGTTTGGTTATCAAGAAACCACGTTCGTGAGCTTCTAAAGGAAGTCTGCAGGGGTTCTACAGGATGTCCTGGAATTTCTATAGGATGTCTTTAATTTTCTGCAGGATGTTCAGAAATGGGATTTTGGAGAATGGATGGAGGGAGAAAGATGAAGGAGTGGGTATGGAGGTGAGATAATGGTGTAAGGAGGTCCAGGGCTTGGTGGATGGAGTTGAGGAGCGGCGAGGATGGTTGGATTTGTTTAAGGAGAGATAGAACAATGTTGCACAAAAATATGAGAATTAGGGTGAAGTGAGAAAATGTGGCAAATGTAAGGCAACGATTCTAAGCAGAGGATGGAGGTGGTGGGATTGATGGAGTATGGGTAGATAAAGAATTATAACAGGTGCTCTACAAGTTTTTTTTCAAACGGAACAAACAAGGACTTGGAAAATCAAAGACCTAGTTACGTTAGCCTATTCTGACCTAGATGACAGTAAAGAAAATGAACAGCAGTCTATTGCAACAAAATCAAGTGAAATAACTATGCAACTAAGTAGTCATAAACCTAAGCATGCAACCAAAACTGATATCAAGTTCAACAACTAAGAATATAACACTACTAATTGCATGGTGAAGCAAATACAGTGTTTTTGGTGGCAGCAAGGTCACCTTGGTCCCAACTCATGATTCCACTGAGGGAGAGGTGAGATTCAAGGTGCTTGATGGCCTTTTTATGAAGATCTTCCCTGTTATTAACCAATAAAATGAATCTGAACATAAAAATCCTTTTTAATCATCAAACACAATCTAAATAACAAAACAAAATTTAAATCTAAATAGCAGATTATTCTAGGAATGCAGCAAAAACAGATAAAGGTAAACAAAGGAGGTATTGTTCACTTGAGATGGGTCCAACCCCAAGAGCTATAGCCTCCTAAGAGAGATTAGAGCTGGTGCAAATCTGGATTCATCTTTAATGATCAAAATAATAGTTACATTCCAAAAACTGTCCACAAAGAAAACTTGAAAATGTGCTGAAATGCAGAGTTAAACTACTGCCTAAAAAATGACTAAAAACTGAACTACAAACTAGCTAACTTCTGCTTACAAAGTGACTAACTGAAATGAGGCCCTAAGCCCTCTTATTTATAAAAATTGAGGACCTCAACAGTCCTCCTAAACTTTAGTGACTCGGCTGTCCAAAACTTGTAGTTAACAACAGTCCTACTTGACTTGCTTGGTTGCCCTTGCGATAATCGATTTGGCAGCCCTTGAACTCCGAGCTGATGGTGGAGAATTCGAGGTAAGGGCCCATAAATGAAGGGGACACCTTCTTAAAAATCCTCTCCCTTGTTCTTCCACGAATTTGGCTGCCAAGTGCTCATTAAAACCTTTGATTTTGTCTCAAAATTTTGACCAAAACACTGCACAAAGCACCCATTAGACTTGTTAGTATAATGACTAACCCAATTCACTCTATTAACATAAATATAATAAAAAACATGCAATAAACTAATGAGAATGGTGGATTAAGTCGAATTAGGAGGCTAAATGAGCACATATAATTATCCATTTTTGGAGCTCATCATCACCCCCTACTGAAAGTGTTGCTCATCCTCTAAGCAACTAATCTATCTCTTCATCTCTGATGGCCCTGGTGGCCTCCCTGTCATGCCAACCTTCTGAAGTGATGTCCTCTTCTTAGTCATGAAACCATGCTTTTCTCTCTGCTTCTTCCCCACTGCTTGTGCTCCTTTTCTTGTAGTAGTTTTGTTAGTGCCTCAACCTCAGCCTGCAGCTTGTCCTCTCTTTGCTGCTCATCAGATGTTTCCTTGTCTTTCCTTCTTCCTGTGATTGTTTGGCCGCCTTTTCCTCCAATTTCTTGGTCTCTCTTAGCTTAGCCAGAGTTTCCTGTAGAGAATTCTCAGCATCCTGTAGAGAGGCTGTTGTGTCCAACATTTTCATTCTTTCTCTCCAGGTGGATGTCTTCGGGCTTCCCCGTTCATAGGTGATGGATGCCTTTGAGGGAGACTTTTCGTTTTGTGTAGCTGGGGTGTCTACAATCGTAATTGGCTCTTTTGACTGTGGTTGGGGTCTGCCAATTTTTATCTGCATGCTCCCCCTTACCTTAAAATACATGGAAGACTCCCTCTTTCGCTGCCCTTTTTGCTTTGGAGATGTGCTAAGGGTAGCCAGCACAGCTGCTGCCTCCCTGGCTAAATTCTTAGGCAATTTTTCCTTTTTGTTCCTCTATTTCCATACTTCCTGTAGAAAGTACTGTGTCGACTGTTTTCTTGCTTCATATAGAAACTGCTTTCTGGCTTCCTGTAGAAACTGTCTTTTGGCTTCTTATAGAACCTGTCTTCACTGTTTTGGTCTGCTTGGCTGGGGGTGTCTTGCCTTTTAATTGGGGTGTGGTTGCCTTGGTTGTGCCCTCACTTGTTTATACTTTTTCAGTCCTCTATGCCCTTCTCTGCAATAGTTTCTCCCTTGGTGTTTGTGTCTCTGTTCCATCCACAGTTTTGGGCTCAACAACTTGGCCTTTCCCTCGTTTCTCTTCTTGTTCTTTCTGTGGTGGTCTGTCCTATGTTTCCTTACCCTTGGCTTTCTCTTCTGCCTCAATGTGCTCCCTTTCTTCAATTTTCTGCCACACTCAATTAATGATTGTAGGAGGAAATTGGGGATGCTTAAATTCTGTTCTGGGGGTAAATCCATCCCATGTCTGAGTTCACTTAGCAACCGGAAGTGATAACTGTAGACAATACTGAACCACCCCTCACAGGTAATGTATTTCATGATCTGAGGACTGACCTCGCTCCAAAAAGGATGTAGGCTGGCTCTCCGGACCCCATTGTTTTCTTTTGCAAACTGTTCCTCTGGTAGGAAGAATTTTTTTTTCTTTTTTCTTTTTGGCCCAATGCCCTCTCCTCTTTGCTCCAGGGTATCCCTAATAGCATATTAGTAACTCGACTAATGAGTTGTGGGTTAAGCTTTAGGGGTCAACCCTTTGAAATTTACAGTGGCCAATGTCTTTGATTTAGGCTGTAGGGACATTAAGAATTCTTCCATCATTTCATCGTCATATCCCTAAATTTTTTTCACAAAAAGTCATCCAGTTGTCACGAGTGAAGAGGTCCATTACTGCAGGATGCTCACACAATTTTCCAGCATCCGAGGGTTCCTTTTTGATAAACCCTCCTGGCATGGTGAGAGTGTTCTGTTTTAGTGTTCTGAGCAGAAAGGGAGTGCTATTTGATGGTTTCCTCCTTTGAACTTCAGGAATGGATTTATCGAGTGTTTTGTAGAAATTTTGAATAATTTAACACATATTCAATGGACATTATCCTGATCATGTACTATTGCGGAAAACATACACAATACATAAGCTCCTCTACGTTGATCATCAATATAGCAACATCAATAACAATAAAACATCAAGAGCATTCACACATTAACACAGTATGTATCCCGGGGAAAGCATCTCGCTAAAAACCCCAACGATCTGTATATTAATGATTGAGTCATGTAACATTACACAGCATAATACTTCTCACAAGTATCTCCACCTCTGTTACACACAATACAGCTCAGATCTGATTTCCAAATCTCTTCCACTGCTTGCCTGCCTCCACTGCTCAATACCTGCTCAAGAACTGATGAGAATTCCAAGGCAACCACATATTTCCTTGGCTAAATCACGTGAGCACAAGCTACAATGTGGGAAAATACGTGAGCAAACTCATTGGCATACTCAATCCCTTGATTGTGCAAGATCTGATGCATAACTATAGTCACAACTGATAGCAATCTGATTCTCTAACACCTGTCCCTGCTGAACTGAACATGCACTGACATGCAACTGAGTTAACTGATGTATCCATTAGTTGTATTATGAGTTAATAACTTGTGAATTAATTAATAACTAATTCACCCAACTCATCTCTAGTCTATTCGCCAGTTAGACTAAATACAACCAGTTTAACAAAGCTAAACTGAACACAACTCCATCAACTGCACCTCCAGTCCACTAACCTCAACTCACTTGAGTTCTAACTGAAGTCCTGCATGCAAATATTAGTCATCCCATAGGTAACCACGTATTTCCTTCTGGGATCTGCATGTACCACATCCGTAGCTCATCCTGAAGTGCTCCAAGAGAATAAGACAAAGTTTAATAGTCTAAATATTATTATGAGCTAATAATATTTGACTGTTCTATATTTAGACTGAGCAGTCACTCCGCTGTGATCTAAAAATAGAAGTCCATCTATTTTTCCCAACTTAATCAATTATCCATAAACAGCAACCTGCAATCCATATACATGATCCATATGTCTAAAAATAGACATAGTCTAAAAATAGACTTGCGCCAAAAATAGCCTGCGGGCCCACTTAGTGAAGGCGACTCCTTTCCACTAAGCTCCATCA
>APFE030024834.1:0-42302 GCA_000404065.3 Pinus taeda
TTCTCGCTTTCGTGCATCTCACACCATTCCAACTCGCGTTCTACGCTCTGCCCCTTCTTGAATCGATAGGATCCCAGAATGGTTTCAATACTGGGGTTCTCAGAAGAGACGATGTACTGAGCGTGTTGAAGAGACTTTTTGTGACATCTCGCGTAAGCGAGGCTGTAGATCTCCTCCGCAGTTACACCCTAGATAGTCCAAATAGAGCCATTATGGTGATCCCCTTTGACTAAGAAGGCTACACAGGCGGCGCTCAAACTCCTATACACAAAGAAATGTTTCACAGAAATACTGAAAGGCTTCAATGCCAAGATAAGGCGGTGATGTAGTTCAACCCCTGAACTATCTCCCTTGACTCCAAGAATACAAATACCTTGAGAAACACCATTGCCCCTCTCCAAAATTGTATCCCACTCGTTTTTCACAAAGTTGCTTGCGAGCTTTGTACTCTCTTCCCAACCAATGACTTCCAATATTGTTTGTGACACGTTGTCGTAGTGGAGGTGGAAACAGGAGGGTGCCTCTAATATAATGGTCACATACATATGAATATTTTGTATTCTCATTTTCCTACCGAGTGATGGTAGTTTCCCCGTTGCCAGGGTGATACCGAAAAAGGGATAGACAAAAGGGAAAAGTCGTTCGTTCCCTTCTCATTCAAATGAAATCAAAACCGTTCTTTATGCATGAATGAGTTATATATGTCATTACAAAACCTCCGCCTCCTCAAATGGTAAGAATAGGAGAGAAAGATGTGAAAACCTCTGCCAAAAGATATATTATATATGTCATTATGGTCATTTGGATCGTTTGGGATAGCTCGATCTATCCTTTGTGGCATTGATATATGTCATTACGATTGTAAGGCTCAAGCCATCTGTATGGGGAGAGAGAAAGACTAGTTCGTGTCCTCTTGACTAGTGAGCAGCAAGCCCCTCCGACTTTGTTTCATTTCGACCAGTGATTCCAGTCATTCGATGTATATACGTAGATTATGTACCATTCGAGATATGTCATTCAGAAATGGAATTTCATAATGGTTGGTCTGCTTAAGGGCCGGGGGCGGAGGCTGGGTGAAGGCTGTCTCTTGCTGGCTCCTGGCTGGGGCTATGGCTTCATCTAGAGACTGTTCCCTTCTGTTTAGGACTGCTAACCCGGCGCACCTGCATTAGTCTGTTAGCCCACTTAAAAGCTAGACCCTAGTGAGCCCCCATACACTTTGAGTAACCTGAATACTTGCTTGGACTAGTGACCTTGAATCAGTGTTCAACCCTTCAACTACTTGCTGCCCTTTGGTGGAGGTTTGAAACATCGTTTCCCTCTCCTTAACAGTCGAGTGATGGGGCCTTATTAGTCCGAGCGTGCGTGCGCTTGTCGTACTCTCACCTGCTGGGGAACGCCCTAACGAGATTGGGGTCCATTGTACCGTACGTGGCGGAAGGTTTATATGTAATTTATTGACGCAAGTGCCCGTCCCACCCATAGTCAATTGAAATGCATATGACATATATAATGACTGTTTCTTGTGCTTGGGGAGAATAGATTGGATCAGATGAGCGATGGGTGGTTCCAGTTACATTCCTTTCAATAGATCGATGCCCACCCACGAATCAGAGAAAGTGAGGGTAGGCATATATTGACCTAGGCTAAGATATGACTATATGAAACACAAAAGGAAGGGAAAAAACTGACAAGATACCGGTGGTTGATGTTGACCCAAGTTGAGCAATCTTGATCCAAATAGCTTGATCTCCAATCTCTACTTCAGATCTGCACACAAATAGGCAAACAACCCTTTCCCACAACCAAACATGCATTTGTGGGGGTGTCTGCTTGGTGTTGGCTGTATGAAGTAATAAGATAAATAATAACATAAGTAATGTGTGGTGTGTGTCCCTGGGCGAAGCCCGGGTAAGAGATAAGTTCTATATAGAATAAATAAGAATAAGTGAGTAAGTGCACAAGAAGCCGTCTATCTATCTATCTGTCTATCTGTAAGTGTATCTCTATCTCTCTATCTCTCAGTGTGTGGGTAGCTGGTTGATGGACAAACTCTAAACCAAGAATCGTATTGGCTGGATAAAGTAATTGTTGAAGTAATAACATAAGTAATAAGAAGTGGCAATGTAGCTACAAACTCTAGAAGCACAAATATAAAAAACTAACAAAGCTCTGTAAGCACGACACGAATATGGACAAACTCTGAAGCAATAATCGTATTGGATGGATAAAAGACTGAGTAAAGGTTCTAACATAAGTAATAATAAGTCCGAATGTGGCTGGCTTATTGACCAACTCTATAAACACAACTGAGGCTCAATAAATAGATGAAGTAATAACATATCTAATACTAAGTGCTAATGCTGTGTGTGTAACTTTATGCTGAGTCTGACCGTACGTGAAACAGTCTTCCTTTAGTCAAAGTGGGCTGTAGTAATGGGTCTTTCAGTAGGTCCAACTGACAACTATCTGACTTGTAGGTTTGACCTTGTCAAACAGTCTGGGGGATGGCGTGAAGTAGCTTAAGGATGTTTATATCTCCTTTCCTAGTCGGAACAGTCTGAATATATCCCCTTCCCTAGTAAAGGCAGGATGTCGTGAAGTAGCTTAAGTCTGTACTGAACCTAGTCGAAACAGGAAGGATAAATCGCCTAGTCAAAACAGGATGTCATGATCCCCTTCCCTTGTCTCCTCTCCTGTAATATAAATACGTAGGTTAAGTGATAATCCCAGCGACGTGGGAATTGACCCACCTCCATGCAATAGGGTTCTGGTCCCCACCAGCAATATGTCTGTTGTGGCATGCATCGTATGAAAATCAAAAGATCATGTTTGTTCTTTGGCTAAGCCAGCTTGGGTCTTCGCAATCGCTTTGGAGTAATCGTTCATAAGAAAAGTGGTATCTATCTGCCTGCAGTTCGTAAAAGGTAAACTACAGAAGTAGGCCCCCAGATTGGTAGGTCTAAAGTAAAGCCAGCACACCCCCTTGCCTAGGTTGGCAAGTCTCCAGCAACCCTTGGTGGGATGTAACTCCAGAGATGTCTAGAGATGGCTAAAACTTAGCAATATCTGGATTGCTAGGGTTCCTGTGGGGGGGAAATAAGTGAAAATATAACGAGTGCAAATGCCCTTTGATTGTAATCCGTCTGATTCGGATTCATATCTATCCGTTGATTCATTTTCTCCAGCCGGTGAAAAAAGATTGGCATTGGCGGGCAAGGCAGAGCAAATCATGAATGGGATATATTTCAACCATAGTATGATATGGGGCATAGTATGATATGGGGATGGTGGGAAGGAGCATCATAAGACCGAGGAAAGAAGTGAGTTTTCCGGGATGCTTCAACGCACTGAGTCTTTATGGTTTACCTTCCCAGCCGGCAGAAAATGACTAGACTCCCCATTCAATCCACTGCTACCTCACCCGCGATAGAAGTATTATCTATGTACTACTTTTCTGGATGGGAGATCATACTAGTCCCTTTTCCTATAAGATTGACCTGTCATTTGAATTCCCAGAGATTTTATAGACCCAGTATCCATCTCGAAACCTAGATACGCCCCGATCTGAGTGGAAATAGAAGTATTCTATAAGTCAATCGTTGATTTCTATAGGTCAATATGTAGGCTAGAATCTGATAAGAATCCGTTCAGGGCTTCTTTGAAGTAATGTGTTTCAAGTTTTTCCCGACCATGCTGAGTCATCTGCAAATTGAAGATGAGTAATGCTTTCTCAATTCCTAGTGAAAGAGATACCTGAGATAAGGCTTTCTTCCTTTCCCTTTTTGATTGTTCAATCCCTCGGCAGCTCAAATTCATAGTCCAGGTGGCGTTGCCCACCAAGTAAGAAAAGGTGGCCTTAATTGGGTAGCCAATTGATCTGCATGAATCTGGGTCTTGAACTGGTAATTTCACTCAATCTCCAACTCAATTTGTCGCTGGGTCGATAGGAACAATGAGCTAGGGCCTGGATCCATGTGAAGGTCAAGTGCTCTATTGCATATAACTATGAAACATAATCGTTTCAGTTCCTCTGCTACTGACGGCTTAGATGCTTTCTCTACTGCTAATGGTGCTAGGTGTTGGAACCAGGTCAACCGCAACTGAGGAATCAATTGGTTCAAACTGGTCCTGTAATACACTTGACCTATCTGGGAAGAACTAAATAGACATATAATCTTATGGGGATATAAATGATAGGTCTAAGGACAGTATACCTATACCTATCTAGTGTATACGGCATATCCGAGTCAGATGGTAGAGCCTACGGCGTCAAAGGGAGGGTTCAAGGGCAAAGCCATACTGGATAACCAGTGGTGTGAGCTGCTGCTGCTAATAGGACGGTGGTGATATCCTAGTCATAGTCGTATATAGTATGTCTATTACCATTAGGCTAAGGTTATATCATTGCTATTATACACTTATATACCTAGTATAAGGTATTACTATAAGGCAGTAAGTATATAGTTGGTATTTCAATCCATTTTCAATCCTTTCGGGATATTCTTTCCCATGCATTGATTGTTTTGGCCACGTCGCATTTCATATTATCTAGATGCTGGAGCCGGATGGAATGCCCTTAGCAGTTTTGGCCCTGAGTGTATCCGTTTTAGTCACGAGGGGGCGAGACTCTTCTTTCCTTTAGAGTATTTAGAATGAATGGCTAGCTGGGTATTACCAAAGCTCGAAGAGTTGGTCCCATCAAGTCAAGCAAGGTCAACCCCTTCCTTCTAACTGAGTAAGGTAAGGTCGCCTTATTTGGTTGGTCCTGCGCCTTATTTGGTTGGTCGCGGTGTTAAGTCTTGGCCCTTTCTCCTTATTTCCTTGGCCCCTCAAAGAGCTAGATCAGGTCAAGGAAGAGGTATGACCTGAGTTAGCTCTGCTTGGTAAGGTGTTGGTCCTCCCTGAGCGAAGGTAAGGTTATGAAAAGTCAACCCAGTATAGTGATCTTGAAAGGTGAATCAAGCTTACCCGTGGTAGGCATAGTTTGGTAGGCACCACTAGTGGTAGGCCCATGGGACCACCCTATCCTAGGTAGTCCCACTACTACCCACTATTAGTAATGGTATTCCAGGGAGGGAAGAGTCTATGCTAGGCATACATGTGGCATGCATATCAGTGATATGTCTGCATCATAAGTAAGAGTCTCATAGGTGGCCCTATAAAGTAATGTTACGAGTCACAGCCAACTATAACACTTAGATAAAGTAAGGCTCTGAGATATGACCTTACGGACTTGGCCGGACTCCCCGAAGAGGGGCATAGATTGAAGTTTTGGTCAGCCGGGTTTACTGGCGGGCTTACCGGGGTGAAACTATGCTACCAGAGAGAATATATTTGTTTTACTGGTGGGTTTCTTCGTGGGGTGAATGCGGGGTCTATCTAATAGTCATAGGAGTGAGGCCCTATTCTTATTTCATTATGGGTCTAGTCCAAACGAATGCTAGCCCCTCCCTATTATTATTACTACTTAAGCAATGGGATGGACCTCATGGTAGGAGGATGGAATAGTAGGTGCGTGGGTGTAGGAGGTATAAGGAGTAGATTTGCAGTGCATATCTGTATAGTTCTATAATAGTGAATCTATGTAGTGATAGCTTGTGCATAGCTTATTTGCAAATAATAATCAGAATAGGGGAATTGCCCTAATGAATTGAAACATTTAGAAGAATAGGCTCCCGCTCCTAACTCTACCTTTCTGTTTGATGGCTAAGTTCGATAGGCTCTTTCAATAGCTCGGGATTGGATTCAAAAAAGAATGGGATGAAACCGCTAGAGTAGGAAGGGATAGGAATGACAATGGGTACACAGCAAATAGCACTAGCGATGGAGCCCCGAGCGGGTTGGTGCTGCAAACTTCTTATTTAGCTTTTTTTGTTTCTTTTTTACCAGCCTAATAAGACGTTTCCCATTTACGGTGGTTGGTATAATTACGTAGATAATAGAGATTGGAATTACGTAGATAATAGAGACTGGAATTACGTAGATAATTTCATAAAAGCATCTTTATATCTTTTTTCCCTCATTTTGACTTATTGGGGTTACTGACCAACTGGATCTGCTTGGATAACATCTCTTAGCTCCAGCAAGCCATCTTATCAAATCATTGCTCTATCTTTTGTAGTTTAGTACTGGCCTATGGTCTTTTTTATTCTTATCTTCCTAGGCTTTCGATCTCATAAAAGAAATCTATTTGTGTACTAGCCCAGTTAGGTTATCCACTTCAATTCCTTAAACAACCAAGCCTTCTTTTGACTCTTTGTTACTAGTGCTCTAATTCTTTGTTTGAATCTGATGTGAAGGAGCTTTCACGGTCCCATGCAATACGCCCGTCCATTGTTGGATTCACCCAATCCTGGTCTCACACCGTTATCTTGTAAATCTGGTCCAGATCGTCATCACTTTCATAATCTCGGACTAGTTTTGTATAGTGTGGTCCCTCTGCGGGATCTAGTGGCACCACTACGTGGAGCGACTTATTTTCAAATATCATCTTTCGCTTCTTCAGGTTGATTACCCCATTCATGTTAGTGGCCCAATTGATTCCAAGGAGCGCATGGCAGGGATTGTTATCATCCACAATCTCTTTACTTCAAAATCTGCCAGTGCACTCACACCCTCGATGTCAACTATTACCCCTTACAGCCTCCCCATTGGGATAATTTTATGTTGATTCGCCATTCTTAACCAGATCAGATACCACTGGAGCATAGGTCTCCCCATTCTTTCCCAAGTCTGTTTTGGCAAAACATTCATGTTGGACCCTAGATCCAGGATAACTTGGTCCATCTCGTATTTCCCTGTCTGCGCGGTCTCATTTCCCGCCCGATCCTTGCCTTCTGCTTGTCAAGCTTCCTGACCACGCACAGTTCATTAGTAGTGCCATCCTTACCAGTGCACTGATTGATCAGTTCCTACAGGCCCTTCACAACCTTACTATCATAGAGTAGTTTCATGTAGGTCTCCAAGAATGTGGTAATCAATGATGGGTCCATTTCTTCGGCTGGTTTCTCCTAAATTCCTAAGGTAGAGGCCTCTGCAAAGATTTTATTTGCTTCCATAAATTTTTCTTTGGTGCACTTCAGATCAAACTCAGTCTCTTTTTCTAGTGCTTTATAGACCCATTCGCTTTTTGCAGGCTGCTTGCCTTTATCCTCCCCCGTCGTAGTCCCGCTTTGCAGCATAATATTTACCTTAGGGTCTTTCTCGCGAGGTTGAGCCCTCATCATCTAGAGGTTTTGTGTTAGCTGTAAAGGTTGCACCCCCTTTTTACAAATCTTAGCCAACAATATTGGGAAATCCTCAGTTGCATGGTCAAACTAAGTACAATAGTGGCATGAAAATCATGTCGGATTCGAACAATCCCTCACTTAGTGTCTCGGTCCTCCACAATTGTAACAAATTAGCTATCCTCAGCCTCTACCAGGTCCTCCTCCACCTTGGCCTCGCCCGCACCGTTGATACTCACCTCGCATTCCCCCAATGCCTTGGTTTGCAGGCCGTGTTTCTGCCTGTACCCTGTATGCAGGTATCCTTTCCATCATTAATTTGTATTTAAGGAAATTGTGCTCATCGTGACCTACTGATTGATAGAAATTGCAACAGAATTGTTGTGGTGTTTGTACGAATTACTGTAGTAGTTGGCAATTGTCGGTTGTATGTTTCCCATCCACCTGGCATATAGTGCACCATAGCGTGGGCCCTACACTTGGCCCTACTGTAGCCTCCGGTTGTAGAGGCATTGGTGCCCCTTCTACAACATAGTTCACAAAGACTGGGCAGTGATCCTTGTCATGCCCCTGACCCTTGAATTTTAGGCACCAAACTTTTTCGCGCGCTTCTGGCTGAGCTGTTCTTTCTTGCTTCAGACTTTGCATCTCGAGACAAAGGTTTTGCAACTGTGCATGAATCTACTGAACCCCCAGATTAACATCCCACATCGGTGTCTCATGCAGCCTCATCACGATTTCCAGAGCTTCTTCCTGGGTTCCAATCTTCTGTTGTGATAACACAACCCTTAGGTGGGGTAGGAGCAAGGCCACAAACCATTCGCAGTGCTTCCCATCAGTTAGGTTCATGTTGGCTTCATGGATTGTACACTTCATTCTTTGATCCAAATCCTAGGGCGTCTCCCACGGCTTCATCGTGATCTCCTTGAATCCCACAATCGACTATGCTTGAGACTTAGGTCTAGTGAATTCTTTATTCAACATGGGTGCCCAGTCCTACAAGGCACTAACCAGCGTGGCTTTCTTCATCTAGTCATTTGTGATACCTTGGGCTTCCCATACAACCTTCGCGATGAACCAAAATTGGTCTGAATCTTCATTCCCTACACCCTTAAATATAGGTAGTTTTACGGAGTTTTCCATATTGAACAGTGGTGGAGGTGGTGGTGGTGTGGGTGATGGGGTGAGTGGTGGAGGTGAGGATGGAGGCGGTGTAGATGGATGGGATGAGGGTGGAGTTCGTGTAGGTATTCGCAGGAACCCTTGTCTTATCAATTAACTAGCACTCAAGGGAGAATTCTGCAATGCTCCTTCGTCGTCACTCAAAGGAGGCCCGATCAGCGGGCTACACTCAAGACCTTTTCTTCCTCTGTCCCTGAAAGACTTTCCGCTTCACACAGCTCCAAACAGTAAGGTAACCGCATAACCCGTTATTCACACAAGAGCATCTTAATCCAAGTATTTAGTGATTTCAAATACTTACCTCACAGTCCTTTAAAGAAGTGGTGCTCTGCTTCGCTGTAATTGACTGAAGTATCAACCACAAACTTTGTTACAAATCCTCCTATGATGTAGTCGAGGCAATGGTCGACAACATGCACTATCTTATCTTCAAAAGCTTCCAATATCCTTACTAACTCTAGTGTCCAAACAATCAGATTGTTAAGCCTCCACCTTCCTTGGCCATCTACCAACTTCGCGATCCACTCGTATAACTCAACCGGGAAGGAACAGAAGAAGATTTCATGTATTTTTGTGTACAGGTATTTGTCCAACTACTGTTCTTTCGTCAATCACGGATTCCTGTTTTCTTGCGCTGCGAATTCATGGATCTTTCTATCCAACCAGGTTTGATCTCTTTCTTAGTTGGATTCCAATGATACGACATCACACATCTCATTTGCAGATCCTGGTCCTGGCAATGAAACCATTTGTTGGCTTGATGGGCCCTGACCCAAGTCCAGCATTAGGTAGCCAAGCAAGGCGCTTTCAGCATTAGTTAACAGAGCGCAGATTGAAGTCTCACCCAAAGTAGTATGGGAGGATTGTTGGCTTAGTGGGGCCTAACCCAGGTTCAGAGGTGATTTAGCTAAGCAAATCCCAATACTACTAGCCCTTTCGGCAATAGTTCATGGAATGGAGACTGAGGTCTCACTTGAAGTAGTATGGTAGGGTGCTAGAACAAGGTTTCCGCACCCTGGGGATGTCTAATATGTTGTGATTGGTACACGGTCCAACCTTTGCACTCACTGTGATGCGTGCATCAGTGGGCACCTCGCGGCCTGCGATGTTGTCTTCGCACAGTCTTATTAGTAGCGCAATCCTTGTTATTTACCCAAGTCTGTCTTAATTATGCATTGTTAGCTGGTTACTTAGATTATTTTCATATATAAGTATTCTGAACCATACAAGCATTTACTCAACTGTGCACAGTAAATAAATAGAGAAAAGGTAATGCATAACAACAGAATAACGATTCAAGACTAGATGCACAGGATTAGGATAAACTTCTCTTTATTAGTTTTATGTCCCGATTACAGACTTGACTCTGCCCTGTGCACTCAGCTGTAGGGGTCCTCACACTCAGCTGTGAACTCTACTAGGCCTCTATGCACTCAGCTGCAGAGCCTCTTCCTACTACTAAAACCCAAGACTCTTAGAATTCTACTCTAGGCTTGAACCATTCCTTCGCTACCTTCTATATTATTCACTATCTTTACAACTTTAGAGCCTCGCTCTATTTATACAATCCCATGGTCCACAAACCATGGGTAGGTTGACATGACTTTACATTACATTACATTACTTTAGGGCAGACAACCCTATGACACAACCTCTCCTTTGCGCTCCACGCCCGCAATTCGCAGAGTCATACAAAACTTTTGACCAAAACTTGGGCTTTGAACCCAAAAAACCTACTGTGGGGGGATTCCATGCTCGATAGGCCCCCAACACAATCATTGTGACTCATCCTGAGTCACTCTACTAGTGCGATGATCTTGGCATGGAGCCCTTCCAACCGATCCTGTACTACCTGGAGGTCCGCGATGCACTGTTCTGTAGTCTGCTAGATCTGCTCCACTCTTTTGGCTGAAGTCTCGCTGTCAGGGGCAAATCCCTATCTTCAGGCATGCATCACCTTCATATGTTCGAGCTTTCCTTCGATGTCTACAATGATGAGGAAGGCCTCATCAATCCAAGGCTAGACGCGTGCTTTAAGGACTGCCTCTTTCTGCCGCGGGACATCCACCTGTTCCTTCAATGCCTTTGCCTATTGTAGCTTCGCAAGCCGTTGGGTCAGGAAAACTGTTTGTGTTGTTCCACGCACACTATCATACTGCACTTGAAGCTCCCACGCCTTCGTTTCCAGGTGCTGTATGTTGGAGTCCTCTTGTAATGAAGTGAGCACCGCAAAGGATTCTTCCAACATAGCAGTGCAGTTTTGTACTGCCGGGCTTATTTCCTCCAACCCTTTTTTAATAGTGCAAGCACTGTTCTCTAACTTCTGGGGGCATAGAGGACTGCACCTTTAATCACAGCTCAGCAATTTGAAGGTTGAGATCCAGTTGTACCCTCGTTGCTTCCTCCTTTGCATTGCGGAATCCACTGGCTAATTTGTGGATTCGTACTCCAATTGGTAGGTCTGTCACAATTTCTAGCTTTGGAACGTGGCAACATGCTTCCTCTACCATTTGCTCCATCTGTTGATTCTACGCAAGCACTTCATTGCGCTATAGACTAAGCTGCTCAATGTTGATTTTCTATTCGCTGAGCATCTGTACTGTGTGTACTTCCCTAGCGCAGAGTTTTGTTGTCGCTCCATCCTGCAACTGATATAATGTATCCTGCGGAAGGGTAGCCAAGTTTAGGCCAAGTCCCTTAATCCTGCCCACCACGACTCTGTCCTCCTCGCTTTCTGTTGTGAGGGCTCCGTCCGGTAGCACTATGGTGTTGACCATTTTTGTGCGCAGCAGCTGCTCCACTATTGATGTACGTGTGGCTCCGTAGCTACTGCTCCTTCCTATGAGGGCCACACCTGAAGTTCCTACAGCTGCGCCCTTAGGGCCCCCAACACATTATGTTTCTCCGTCATTGCTTCTTGGAGTGCTTCCCAAGTGACTTTGTGAACTATGTCGCCAATGTCATAGAGGTCACCCTTTGTCAATGTAATTGGCTCGATGTCCAGTTTGGAAGCCTTGGCCTTCTCTCGTGGACCTAACCGCTCCATAATGTGTGTCCGTTTCAGTTGTGTGGATGTCACGCTCGGGTCCGCATCTTCTATTGTATCTAGTCCCTATCTTTTAGACACATTCTGGCCCCCATTTCCGAGTCATTAATGCATTCTTGGCAGTAGATCGTCCCAAATCTAGCTCTTAATTCACGCCTTAATTGCTCACTGCCTGCTCCTTGTTGCCTTAAATTGGACAAATTGTCATGAATAGTGACGCCAACGGTTACTTTCTAGTTCACCCGCACAGTAGCGCAGCTCCCTGGTCCCAGGTGCGAGCCTTGTGCCATGCTAATTCTGTGCGCACCTCCTTCACCACGCAGTTACCAAACAAACTCTTTTAGAGTCCTGCACTGTCTTTCAACTGTTTGGAGCGCTGAGACTGTGCTCCCTACAGCTAATCAGGTGGTTGCACCTTCTGTGAAAGACTTCAATTTGCCTTCTAGTCTAGTCCATGGACACTCCTCAATTGCCCTCACGACAGCCGACAATTTTTTTCTACCTCATGTGGTGCACTCCCCTTGTTACTGCGTTTGGTAAGGTGCAACCTTAGCCATGGTAGCAGAGTCATAAATCCTCTGTGACAATCGTCTAATGCAGTGGTATGATCATCCTTATCTCACCCTATCATCCTTGGTTTATCAACAATACATGCTTGCATGACCTCGTTTTCCAATCTTTTGATCTCTGCATCTATCAACAAGCTTTTCTTCCTCATTCATATCCGATCTTCTTCAAGTTCACAAAACCTAAGGTTCCCTCATTGAATGGCTTCCCGAATCCTTTTATGGTCATCCTTGCATAGCTGTGTGATTCCTTCGTCCTGGTCTTCGCACACTGTCATAACTATGGGAGCTATTACGTGTGGATTCCTTTTGGTATTCCCTTTAGAAATTTCAGTTTCTACTATGTTTCGCACATTTGGAATCATCTCTGTGCTCAAGTTTTTGCACAATGTCCTATAGGCCCATCGAACGACTAGCACACATAGGTCCCAATAATTTCATCTCGTCTGGTGAACCTTGTTCAGTACTTCGTGCACCCTATCGAATGCCTCATCATGGAGAATTGGTAACACGTGTTTCCCTTTCTGTTGTTGTGGTTTGTTCCGATTCTCTAGGCTAGGAGTGGTGTGCGCTTGTGCAGACTGTACAACATATGTCTGTACCCATCGAGAAAGGTGGGTGCGCAAGTTGTTCCACCCCATCTGATTGGCTCTCATTTGAAGCTGGAGTTTTCCAAAATGTAGGCACATCATCCTTCTGCATCCGCGCCAATCTTCAAAAGTTCCTTGATGCGTACCCCACCATCGTGCATGTGCTGCACATAATGCCCACTTCAGTGCATCGAACCGTTGCTGCTCTGGTAATGCACTTTCAAATTTTCTCATAAATTCATCCACCACTAACAATCAATCATATGTCAGCAGCTCCCTTGCCTTTTTTGTCATGCAACGCAGTGATCTAACCATCATATTACAGTTAAGCATTGTTACTTCGTGCAGTCGATTCTGCCATTGCTCTATCTCTTTGTCTGAATCCGAAGTGCAAGAGCTTCCGCGCTCCCATGAAATCCTTCCATATGCAGTTAGATTCACCCAATCCTCTCCTTGTGTATTTATCTTGTAAATACAATCAAGATCATCACCACTATCATCGTCGCGATCTGGTTCAGTGTAGCACGCTCCTTCGGTTGGATCCAGTGGTACTACTACGCGTAATGACTTTTTCTTAAAGATCGTTTTGCACTTCCTCAGATTTATGACCCCATTCATATCGGTAGCCCAATCTATCCCGAGTAGCACGGGATAGGGATTATTATCATCGACAATCTCTATCACTTCAAAATCTACCTGCGCGCTCACACCTTCAATATCAACTGTCACCCCTTGCAATCTTCTCATGGGAAAAATCTTCTGTTGGTTCATCATTTGTAACTGTATAGGCAACCATTGTAACGCGGGTTTACCCATGCATTCCCATGTCTAATTTGGTAGTACATTTGAATCCGAACCCAGATCTAGAGTTACTTGATCCATTTCATATTCGCCAATCTGCACAGTCAATCTCATCTCCCTTCCTATGTGCAATGCATGCTTCCTAAGTTTTCGGACCACATGCGGTTCTCCTGACCACGTGCACCTAGTGATAAGTTCCTGTACCCCTTTGACTACCTTGTTATTGCGAATCAGTTTCATGCATGTCTCCAAAAAGGTAGTGAGCATTGAAGGATCCATCCCTAGTTCTGGTTGATCCTTACTACTTGAAGTGGAGGCCTCCGTGAAGCTCTTCTTAACTTCCATGAATTTCTCCTTCATGCATTCTAGGTCAAACTCAGGTTCCTTTGTAGGAGCCTTGAGAGCCCATGTGCTTTCTTCTAGCTGCTTCCCCTTATCATCTCCTTTGGTCATACCACTTCTGGGCATCATGTTTACATTTAGGTCTTCTTCGTGTGGCTCAGACCTCATCATTTGTATATTCTGAGTCGGAGGGGGCTGGAGTACCCCATTTTTGCGCATCTTCGCTATTAGCGTCGGGAAATCTTCTACCTTATGATCAAACTGGTTACAGTACCAACATGATATCCTAGTCAATTTCGTACAATCGCGGGCATAATGCCCTGCCCCCCCACAATTGTAACAAATTATCTGTCCACAACCCCTTCCTAGCCCCATTCCACCTCGACCTCGATCGCGCCCCTGAAACCCAGTGCGTTCCATCCTTGCATTTGGGTCGAGGGCTCACATTTCGGTCTTCACCCTACAGGCAGGTGTTCGATCCATCATTAGTTCATAGCTTTGGCAAGTGTGTTCGTCATGGCCTACTCACCTGCAGAAATTACAAAATAATTGTTGGGACGTCTGTGTATACTTCTGCAACATATGGCAATTATTTGTGGTATGTTTTCCTCCTATCTAGCAGATCACACACCATAATGCAGACGCCGCACTCGGCCCTGCCTGTGCCTTTGGTCTTAATGGCATCGGCCCTCCCCGTACCAAGTAGTTCGCGAACACTCGACAATGATCCTTGTCGTGCCCTTGGCCTTTGCATTTTATGCACCATACTCCCTCGTGCACTTCCAGCCAAGTTGTCCTATCCTGTTTCAAACTCTACATCTTTAGACACAGATTCTATAGTTGTGCGTGGATTTGTTGGACTCCCAACCCAAGGTCTTGTATAGGGGTCTCATGCAACCTCATTGCCATCTCCAACGCTTCAGTCTGGGTGGAAATTTTTTGCTGTGACAATGCCATTCTTAAGTGTGGTGTAAGTGAGGACACAAATCATGCGCAATGTTGTGCATCTGTTAATGTCATATTCGCTTCGCGGATCATGCTCTTCATCCTTTGGTCTAGATCCCAGGGGGTCTTGCTCGGGAGCATTGTGATCTCATTAAACTCGATGATTGATTGTGTCTCTGATTTTGGCCTGCTAAATTCCCTGTTCAGCATGGTCTGGATCTCTGCAATTCCTACGTCTAGGTGGTCATTAGAATGCTTGATATACTACATTAATGCGCGATCCTATAGCGTGCTCACCAGTGTGGCCTTTTTAATATTATCATCCACGATGCCCTGTGCTTCCCATACTGCTCTTACCATGAACCAGAATTGCTTTGGATCTTCATTCCCTACTCCTCTGAATATTGGTAGTTTGATCGTGCTTCCATACTGAACTGTGGAGGCAGCAGAGGTGGAGTGGGTGGAGATGGAGGTCAGGGGGGTGAAGCGGGTGGCGGTGTGGGTGGGGGTGGTAGATGCAGAATTCGCTACCTTATCAAACTGACCACGCTTCTCAGAGAAACCTTCATGAGCTCGTCCTTGCTCTCCCACGAGGGTGAAATTAAGGGATTGTTTTCTAATTCTTCACTAATTCCACTTCTGTAGATCATTCCACTTCACATAGTCCCAGACATTAATTTATTCACATAACCCACTTTTCCCACAACAACATCTTAATCCAAGTGTTCAAAGATTTAATATACTTACCTCACAGTCCCTTGAGAAAGTTTCGCTCTGCCTCGCTGTAGCTTATGGTTGTGTCTACTTCGAACTCAATGATAAATCCTCCTATTATTTGGTTGAGCCAGTGGTCCACAGCTCGTGTTATCTTATCTTCTGAGGCTTCTAGTCTGCACACTAGTTCCGGAGTCCACACTATTGGTTTGTCGAGCCCACACATTCCCTAGTTATCTGCTAACTTCGTGATCCACTCATACAGCTTAGACGGAAAAGACGCAAAGAAAATTTCGTGGATTTTAGTGTACAAGTAGCGATCCAACCACTTCCTTAGATATTCGTGGATTTCTGTTTTCCTGCGTCGCGAACTCGTGAATCTTCTTGTCCAAGCACTCTTCAATTTATTTCTTTGTAGGGTTCTAGTGGCACGACATCAGACATCCTTTATGCAGATCCCGGTCCCGGCAACAGAACCATTTTTTGGCTTAGTGGGGCCTAACCCAGGTTTAGAGGTGATTTATCCAAGCAAATCCCGGTACTACTAGCCCTTTCGGCAACAGTCTTCGGAGTGTGGACTGAGGTCTCACTCAAAGTAGTATGGGAGGGTGCTAGAACCAAGTTTCTGCACCTTGGGGATGTCTGATATGTTGGGATTGGTACGTGGTCCAACCTTCATGCTCACTATGCTACGCGCATCAGTGGGCACCTCGCGGCCTGCGATGCCATCTTCACGTAGTCTTATTCGCAGTGCGATCCTTGTTACTTACCCAAGTCTGTCTTAATTATGCACTATTAGATAGTTACTTAGATTATTTTCATATATAAGTATTCTGAACCATATAAGCATTTACTCAACTACGCGAAGTAAATAAACAGAGAAAAAGTAATGCATAACAACAGAATAATGATTCAAGACTAGATGCATAGAATTAGGATAAACTTCTCTTTATTAGCTTTCTGTCCCGATTACAGACTCGACTCCATCATGTGCACTCAGCTACAGGGGTCCGTGCACTCAGCTACAAAGCCTCTTCCTACTACTACAACCCAAGACTCTAGAATTCTACTCTAGGCTTGAACCATTCCTTTGCTACCTTCTCTATTATTCACTATCTTTACAACTTTAGAGCCTTTCTCTATTTATACAATCCCATTGTTTGCAGACCATGGGTAGGCTGACATGACTTTACATTACATTACTTTAGGGCAGACAACCCTATGACTCAACCTCTCCTTCGCGCTTCACGCCCGCAATTCGTGGAGTCTTATAAAACTTTTGACCAAAACTTGGGCTTTGAGCCCCAAAACCTGTTGTGGGGGGGTTCCATGATCAACAGGGATGCAGGAACCAAGTTTCTGCACCCTGAGATGGTTGTGATGTCAGTTTTCTATCTTAATCCCTTCCTTCGCACAGATCGATAAGCCTTTAGAGCTTATCGATGTATTTTCTCTTCTGTCTTTCAAAACCTCCGCGAAGGTATACGACTATCCTTCATGCAACCCTAAACAATGATCCAGGCACTTACGCACCTCTGTAACTATGTTACTGTCTCATTTCCTAATTATCTTAGTTGTTAGCCAACTTAATCATGTAATTAAGATTACCCTCGCATAAGCATATATTATTACTTGCGTTCAAATAAAATATAGGAACAAATACATTCACGCATTAATTGAACATTATAATGTAAACCCAAAACTCAACATATCATAATTAGATGTAATAATCAGGGACATAAAACACAGTGATTCCAGAATACTTCTCTTTATTTATGATTCAAGTTCCCAGTACAGACTCTATCTTCCCTGCACACACAGCTGCAAGGGTCTGCACACTCAGCTGCAGACTTCCACCCTAAGCCTCTGCACACTTAGCTGCAGAGCCTCTTCCTACACTAAGACTTTCACTCTTAGCTCACCCAAACTTACCAATGACTCATGACTTCTTACTTACTTAATGTAATTCTCCCTTAGATCTTCTAAGACTTCCGATTTCATACAATCCCATGGTCCGCGGACCATGGGTAGATCTCCAAAACTGACACAACTTATCTAGACTAAGGGCAAAAAACCCTTTTCACTTTAGACATCTTCGTGCTCCACGACCACAAAATGCAGAGACTTTACATTTATTTGCATAAAATTCAGGGCTTCTGCCCTAAGACTTGGGTATTTAACCTCAAAATTGACCCCTAGGGCACCCGTTCCCAATAGTTTGTCACTTCATAGAAGGATATTTATATACCTTTAACATACCTATTGAAGTTCCTTCCCCTCCTTACTCAACTTAGTTGACAAGGAACATAAAATAAAAGACCGATTAGAGTAGGTGGTACTAGTTATAGATTTAAGCATTATGATTCCACTACAGTTTTCTCCGAAAAAAAACATATTTTCCATCAAGGTATCATTGAATAAAAGATGACATATTCACGCAAAGAGAGAGAATAAACAGATAACCAAGCGTTGACAGTAGAAAAAAGTCCTCGTGAACTTCACCATGCTTGCTTTAGAAACCAACACGGTTTCATGTGAAAGCTATCCTATAACTGAAAGGAATGAAAAGAGTGGGGATGAAAGTAAATCAAAACAAAACAAACAAAATAAAGAAAACTACAAACTACCCCTACTCCTACACTAACCAAGAAAAGGCCAAACCTACGTAAAATGAAACTTCTAGTGTAACCATCGATGCATCGTCTGGGCTATATAGGCGAGGGAATGCATGTCAAGAAATATGCTCAACATTAACAACAAATAAGAAAGATAAAGAAATGTATGTTGTAACATTTAAATTTTGAGAATACACATAGAGAAATACAAAAGAAAAGTGCACGCAAAACACTCTACGAAAGCATCATGGTGTTTAAACACACTGCGACAATATGACATGCAAGAAAAATCTTTCTACCTTGTAAATTGGGTGGACATAAAGAAATAAGAAAACTTACTTTTCACAATAAAGCTCTCTAGGTATGATTCCTTCAATTGTTGAGCGATGGGATCGTGAAAAATAGATGGAGGATGCGAAAATTGTGGAAGAAATGGACTTTCAATTTGTGCATAGGAGCGATGAGGAGCCTTGAAATATACATCACAATTTGGATCAAAATTGGAACTGGCTTCAAGACTGTTAGAACCTGACATAACCATAAACTCAGGCTGAAGTGCCTTGACAACTTATGGAAGTTCCAAAACATCTTAAGATAGATCATAAAAAACCGGTGGCTTAGAAAGATCAACTGTGGAAAAATCAGATTCGTGACAAACTGAGTCGATGAAAAGATCATGATAGCCATGATTAGAAAGTTCAAGATAAAAAACTGATGAATCGTAAAGAGGGGAATATTGAAAATGAGAAATTTCACCCTCTAATTCTTCATTATGATTAGATGATGGATTGGAGAGATCAAGAAGAGAAGATTTTTCCTATCCACATTTGGCTGTAAAACTGACATCCGCGAGTTTTGAATGTGATCAGAAATAACATCACAAAAAAATGATTCTTTGAAAGATTCAACAAGAATGAAAAAATTGTGAAATATGTCAGGATAATGAAGGAGAGGTGCGAAAGGAGAAAGATCAACCTTCATCGTAGATTCTTGCTTAGAGATGGACTCCCACACATATTCATTGAAAATGATATCATAGGGTTGCTTCTCAACACTAAATCCATCCTTAAATTGATCCTCATGAACACCAACAGAAACAATTGAAATAGGTGAACCAAACTCCGCAATCAGGAGGACCACATGAACCAACGAATGGAGGATAAGGAGATAACACATCATCACAAACATCAAATTCACAGTCTAAACCTGTGCTAAAATTTTGAGTATCTAGGGTAGTAGAAGATAGTGGTAAATCAATGGATGAAATCTAAATTTCTCCCACCTCAACCTTCAGAAATGAAGATGTTAGATTAGGGGAAGACGAAGAGCCACTTGGAACAACAACTTCATTTGTCACGGATTTACGAGCTATATAACTGAGGTATGTTGGAAAACTTTTGAAAGACTCATATTCTTGTGGATTCATTAAAATTTGAACAAGAAATTCAAATTTCTCTTTCATTAAATTCCAATCGATATCATCTTTAGAAAATTCAAAACAAAAATGAATGAAATGATCATGAAAATCATTAAGAGATTCATCAAGTGATTTTCACAATTGCATGATTTTCTTGAAAACATATTTATAATCATACTTGTCAAAGGCATGGTAAATCTCTTTGACAAGATGTTCAAAATAGTGTATGGAAGCAACGGTAAATTTGTAACACCATTCCTTTACGCGCACTTCAAATGCGAGGACAAACAAACTGCACACAATATCATCATAGTGGATATTATGTTTTGTGCAAAATTCAAAAAAATGAGAGGTGTGCTCGAGAATGGTTGTTCCACCCTCACCATCCAATTTTAGATTTGACAAGTCATTGATTATTCCCATGGGCACTTTCAAATTTGTGGTTCTGGAATAAAATCGCGGGGTTAAGATTTTGGAAGAAGCCATTAAAGATGTGGAAAGTTCAAACAAACTTCATGGGATCATCTTGTCATTTACCCCTCCTTCTAGCACCAAAAATGTTGATGGTGTTTCACCCACCAACAATCATGGGATCTCCCCGATATGAAGTCCCAATTAGACCTCACACCATTTAGTGTAGGATTCCCATCCGAAATACGGCCCAGTTTCTGATGTAGTGAGTTTTAATGATGTTCCTTGGCTATAATAAGACATAGAGTGATGTACGGTGACTTTGGTGGGAACAAGTGTGTGACTTTGTGGAAATTCAAGTGCAATGCATGAAGGTTCTAACACACAAAGGGAAAATGAGTAAGTCCCTTAGAAGCCTGTAATAGTACATCTTGAAATGAAGAAACGAGCATGAAGATATCACAAGCTAATTTGTGAAATACTTCACAAGTTTACAGTGATTGAAGTATACAAGATCATGCATTCAACAATATTCATACTAATGCAAATGAAATATTTCATAAGCATAAGCATAAGTGAAATAACATACATTGCAAACATAACAAGAATATTCCTACTATATTCACAACATATGCATGAAAATGTGTCATCTCCGAGCTTTTATTAATTGAAAGTTCCAATCATATATATACCATGGAGGGACCACTAGCGCCAATAGTGGAACATGAATTCAACACCTACTCCTCCAAATAAAGATACTCGCTCTATGCTACAGAGAAGCTAAGGCTCTCACAAAATCTCAAACTCTTGATTCTAAGCCTAAGCCTATCCAAAAGCTAGGCTCCCCAAAAGCCCTTTACATGAGTTATGAGGGTCTATTTATAACAAAAGGGATGACTATTCACTTCCTCGTGTGACTATTGGACTTCCCTCATGACTCTTCAACTTTTTTACAAAATGACTCATTACATTCATTACATTCTGAATCTTCACATTCCAATATTGACACTTGGAATTCCACCTACAAATTAATTACAAAAGAATATTACAATTTACTCATGCCCATACAAGAAAAAATTGGGTAGAGCCAACTAGACACCCTAATAAGATAAAACAATTAAGCTTGAGTGTGGGTAAACTCGAGCTCAACAACTTCTACTTGATGTTTCCCGACTATGCAGTGGTGCCAAGTTCTGTACTTTGTGATGATATCCCCAAACTGTGTGATGGTGTCTAGATGGAAGCGGACTCTAGCGTCCATGGCATCTGATTAAATTGTCTTGGAACTAGTTTGTATGTCCTTCTTGAGAAGGATCAATATCATGTTGATTTGGACAGGGCCAACAATGTACTTGTGCATATTCTTTCTGTTTACTTCAAGATCTTCCTTGATGGCTACCTGTCTTAATTGTTCCAAGTATTCTTTAATCTCTTGCTTGGCCTAATTGCTACGCTTGATCTCTGTGATTGAGCTAACTGATGGGATCCCGTGTGATTTCACTAAGAAGTATAGGTTATTTTACAAATGTGCATATGATGCCTGAGTGTTGACAATGATTGAGGTGAGTTGTTTGTTATTCTAGATGAGCATCCAAACCTTTGCCTTCTCCAACTCTTCCTCTTGCGTTGTTTTCTTACCCAAGTCAAGTGGTGCCCCTTTGTATTGCATTGACCATTCATGCACGATAGTGATGGTAGACTGTACATTCCTGAGAGTTTTTACAAAATATTTACACTTCTGCTACAATCCATGCAATTGGAAAATTGCCTTATGCACGGTAACAAGCTTCTCATAAAGACTCAACATGGTCTCTCCCAATGTCGATACTTCACCGAGTATTGTTTCCTTTAGTTCTTCGAGATGAACCTATGTGGAATCTGCATTATGTACCTCTTCTTAGAGTTTTTAAACCTCTTTCCTAGCAGCTTGCAAGTTATTTTCCAGCTATTTTTTCTTGGCTATCAAATACTTTGTGTTTGACTTTGAAGCACCTGCGAAGGCGAAATTGGCTGCGATAATGGCATATGGATTTCTTCTGGTGTCTATCATGATCACCCTTTATTTGATGAATGCAAAAGTTGCAAGGTCATCCGAAAAATTCTTCTTCCTCTCTTGTATAATCCTTTTTTGAATATCATCATAACTTAGATTGTACATGTCCATAACTGACCATCATCAAGAGGAACAATTTCCTCTTCCACGCTTGGAGCTTCCTCTACTAGATGACAGGGAGACTGAATGGTGACCTGTTGTGTAATTAGCATTAGGTCGACATCTTGGTTCTACAACTTTGGTTCCTCCTCCATTTCTTGGATTTCAATCAACTCCTCAATCTCTTGAGTGAGCTCTTTATCTTGCATTTGTTCTCTCTCCTTCTTTGATTTTCGATTTTGTTCTAGCTCTTCATATTGTCTTCGTGTTGTTTCTTCTGCTATTTCTTTTCTCCTTTCCTCTTCTTCCTACTTATGTGTTTCTTACTCCAATCTCTTCTACTCTCGAACTTCCCTATGCTTACATTCTTCTTCCTGCACCCTTTGTTTCCTCTTCTTCTCTACTACTATAGCTACTCTCATAATGACAATATCTTCTTTCATCTTGTGGCTTTGTTCTCCCCCTAGACTGTGCACAACCTTCCTCTTTCCCTTCTAGTGCACTAGGTTGCACTCTTCCACTAGTGTTGCCTCTGGAGTAGCTTCCTTCTACGGAGTAATCTATGAAATTCCCTGCAAAACTAATCGGCTAGTGGGAATTGGAGGCATTATAAAAATTCTTCCATGGTTCCTCCTTCGGCCAATGAAAGGTCTCACATAGCCATAAAAAAATTCCAGGGATCGTACAGATTGAAGTCCAAATTATCGAATGAAATTTTTTCTATCGCCTTTCCTTCGGTATCCATGACCTTCAGGTTCTTGATGTCGTACAATCCAATTTGCATAGGAAGAGAAGGCCAATGTTCTTTCTTTTTCTTGTGCAAAGCTACTGACAAGCTTGTAGACAGATGTTACACAACTTCTTGCATGACTAAATTATCGGTGGCATACCTCAGTAAATGATGTAGAGACTTCTATCTACCGAACATTCTAAGGAAAGTTCCATCCAGTCAGGCAAACCAATCTACTATTTGTGATACTGCTTCAATTTCCCTAGGTGACAAGCAAGTTGGATCTTCCTCAAATATCATCTTATACAAGGGAAGGATAAGGGATCAATTAGCTTCTCCATTACTCTTCTGTGGCTGCACTCTAAAATTAGCTTGCAATAAACATACACGACAGGCTTCGATGGTGTCCAAGTCCAATTCATGCCAGGGAACGCATTGTGTACGCAAATTGCATCCAGTCGATATGCAAGCATGTAAAATATAGCTTGTCCACCCTTGGGAGGACTAAGGGAATTATATACATAGATCTCCAACTGTTCAGCCAAAAAATATGACTAGTTGAATGGTTTAACTTTATTCACAACCTAGACCAATTAGAAATCCCACCCTTCAGGAAAGGTCTTGGTGCTTTGCTGATCGTAGATTCTACAACATAGGATTATCAATAACTAATAGGCCCCCCTAAGAGATATTTTCTTGTAGGTGTTGGTGGGTGTCTGATGAAACTTTGTTGGCTCTTTCACCCAGCCTTTACTAATCTCCTTGGTGCTCAAGTAGTTGGTTTTCGCATAGAAGTAGGAATCCATGAGTGATTTTGGCTCAAGAAAATGGTACATGAGATGATAGTTTACTGCCAGAAAAGAAGCAAGCCTCTGTCTATTGGTACTACTAAAAGTCATAGTATTTGGATCTCTGTGAGACAATATGCAACTAATAACATTTTCACATGGGAATGTGGGGTATTTGGATGCAACCCTGTGTAAACCCTACTTTTGGACGTTGACATACACTAATCGATCTTCTAGATCTGCTTTGAAGGTTATTGCTAAGAAAAATGCATTCACCTTTTTCCATGTGATATCTAATTCCTTTTCTACAAACAATTGAGTGTTTAAGTATACTGGCAAGTAAACTGACATACTCTCAATTGCCTCCATGGTGCTTCTCTCTACAGTATCCTTTGAAGCAATTCTCTTGGGTGAAATGATAATAGTGACTGACGAAGAGAAGTGCTCAACACCTGCAATACATGTGGGGGGGAAAAGCGCTCATGGAGGACATAAGTTAGCTTCAAAAAATCAACTTACAAAGAAAGATCAAGCAATAAAACAGTGAATTGATGAGGAGGATTGCACAATTCCTGAGGTAAAGGGAAGGAGATTGGCTAAAGGAACTACGTATTGTGTAGTCTTAGCAGATAGTGATGCATCCTGAAGCTAGAGACTATGTAATGCATAGTTCTTCCTATGCATATTGAGGTGGATATTGCACATTACCCAATATTAGTGGCTAAGGTGTTGATCTAAAGATGATATGAGGTTGTCATTGATGTCAACCCAAGCAGCACCAGGGGCTACCCTGATCTTGCTAGGGAATTTTGACTTGACAACTTACTCTATTTTGAGTCAAGGATCTTCTAGATAGATTCTACTCGTTGAGATGTTTCCGTTGATATATGGCACACCAAGTAATTCTTCACAGTTTGAGAGATATTCATGTATGAAGTTAGTAACACCAGTTAGTTACCCTATGGGGTTGTGGCATGGCACTCATAATTGGTTTTGGTCATTTAATAGTCATTAATTAATAATTTTTTAAGCTCCTAAATTCTCTCCAACATTCTTTATAGAAGCCCCTCTCAACTCTATAAAAAGAAATCTCATATATCCTACAAATTTAGTGATCGTGGAATTTTTCCTATAACTTCATTTCTGCGAAGTCTTAGATTCTAAAATTAAAACACATTTGATTTTCAATCCTGATGAATGCCTTGACTGAATTTCAGATCTTGGTGTGCTATATTTGTGGAGATATTATCTATGGAAGTTAGGGTTTTGCAGGTTGACGAATTTCATCTGAAAGAAGTGACCATGGGAAAATCGTCATAACTCTCTCTCTGAGAAGAGGATTGGAATTCTGTAAATAGTGGTGGATAGTGCATAGACTTTATTTTTCTGTATATCAATTTCAGAGTCAAAGGAGGAAACAGTGACATGTGGCACGTCATAAAAGTTCGCTCTACTAAACTAGTCCATAATTAGGTCATTGTGAGAGATTGGGCATAACTTTGTCTTGAAGAGTCCAAATCAGGTCAGACCCATGGAATTGGAAAGAAGACTCAGAGGGCTTCTACAGGACCGAAGATCACATGTTGGGGATCTGAAATTGCAAAGATACATCAGATTAAATATCGTGCTCTTAGAAGGCAAGAAAAACTAAATCAAGTGTTGTCAAGGGGTGCAAAGGACCAGACTTTCTAGGGAAGAAAAGAGCAAGGTGCAACAAAATAATGCAGTAGAGGTAAGATACAGGTAAATATATTCTATATATGCATGTTCATCTCTTAATTTCATTAGGTTCTTTGTATTCTAATTTTTTGTTTTTGTTTAGCACTGACATATGTTCTGCAGGATGAGGTAAGTTTGGCTATTATCATGTCATGGGTATTTCCTTAAAGAAATTTTGCAGGTATTATATATTCATCAAGAGAAGAATCAATGCATAATCTAATGTTCTAAAGAATGATAAAGGGTAGCATGACAAGAGCAGTAATCAAGGTGCGGAACAATAACAAGAAGTTCACCACATGAAGTATTCAAGTGGGAAACACTGCATAAAGACATTGTAAAAGTATCATTGTATAGAGTCATTGTAAAAGCATCTTTGTAAAAGTTGTACAAGTGTTTATATGCCAAGAGTTGAAGAGGCAGTGTTGAGAGGTCTAGGATCATCATTAGGTGGTTGTGTCGTAGTTGGGGTTATGGTCTAGTGTGTCGTATTCTTCTACATCATTCTATATCATTGTTAAGTGGACCATTTTCCCTGGTACGGGAGTCCATTCTTCTTTTATTCTTCTATAGGGTGGTAGGGTGGTGCTAGGATGGTGCATGAAGTCACCAACAGGTTCGAGCCTGTGAAAAATTCAGGGTGGTAGGGGGGTGCTAGGGTGAGTTGTAGCTCATTGGGTGTTGGGGCATCCGTTTAGTTGAGTATTGAAGAATCTCGGGCTTGGAGCGTCCATTCAGTAGGAGCTAGAGAAGAATGCTTTTCTAGATTCTAGGAAATTGGAGCTTTCTTTTCAATTGGAGTTGAAGATTAAAGAATTATTAGAAAAGCATTCAGTGGTTTTTGACCCAGAGGGGGTTTTCCACCTAAAATTTTTTGTACCTCTTGTCTTCTTTTATTTACTGTTGTTACTACATAAACATTAATGATAATTGAAGATTAACTAATGCTCTAAAAAGATTTAAAAGTGCTAATTTCTAAGGATTACTGATTCACCACCCCCCCCCCCCCCCTGTATTTTCCAACAATTGGTATCAGAGCTTGGTTCCTTCAATAGCAATTTAACAACTGGAAGGAGATCATGGAGCATACCAACAATGGTGTACCTCTATTCAATGAAAATAATTATGCACTTTGGAAAGGAAGAATGGAGGTCTATCTCTTGGCACAAGGTTACGAAGTATGGGAAACTATTCAAAATGGCTTTACACCAACCGCGAATGAACAAAGTAAGAAGAATTTGGTAAATGATGCAAAAGCAAAGAATATTATTATCGGTGGACTTATTGAATCTTATTATCATAAGGTGTTGGGTTGTAAAATTGCCAAAAATGTATGGAACAAGCTTGAGAATATATATGCAGGTGACTCAAACGTCAAAGAAGCAAAGCTTCAAATCTATAGAGCAAAATTTGAGCAACTCAGAATGAAAGAAGATGACAACACTGCTACATACTTCCAACACGTTGATGAAATAACCAACACTCTGGAAGGATTGGGAGAGCCGTTTAACGAGAAGACTATTATATGAAAGATTCTTAGAACGTTACCAAGAAGATTCAATCCAAAGGTATCGGTCTTAGAATACAATGCAAATTTGGACAAACTCAAAAAACAGGAATTACATGGAGTTCTCATAGCATATGAAATGAGACTTGATAAAGAAGAGGGTACTTCACATCTAAAAACTGCATTCATTGCATCTAAGAAACCAATAAGGAAAAACAACCTTCAAAGGAAAGGACCTACACCTGCACCTGCAAGTGTGACAAAAAGGAAGATGATGAAGAAGGTTTTTCAGATGGAGAATATGCTTACTTTACGAGAAAACTAAAAATTGGTAAGGGAAAATTCAAAGGTAAACTTCCATTGATATGTTTCAGTTGTGGTGAGGTTGGGCATTTCGCAACAAAATGTCTGAACAGAAGTGATGGAAACTCAAAAGGAAAGAAAGGCTTTAATAAATTCAACAAGCAAGGCAAGAAGAAAGGATTCAAAAGGAACTTTCTCTCTAAAGAAGATAGCTCATCATCCGATGAAGACAGTGACAGTGAAGAGGAAGCCAATGAGAGCGTATTATTTATGTCCAAGCATAATAAACAAGAGGTATCAAACAATGAAGAAGAAGGGTTGACCATAGAAGAATTTTCTAAGGAGGCAATCAAGCTTATAAAAGAGCTCAAGGTTGAGAAGATCTGTTCCAATACTGTTGAAGAACAAGTTCAAGGTCTCAAAATTGAAGTTGAAGAACACAAATGTATTGAAGAGACACTTCAAAAGAAGTTGGAAGAACGCAACCGAGAAAGGGAAGCATTAGAAGCCGAATTAGTCTCACTGTGTAAGGAAGTGAAGCAGGGAAAAAATGTCCAAAACTATGCCAACAACTCAAGGCCGTTGGAAGAACTCATCAACAATCAACGATCTTACAACGATAGAACTGGACTCGGTTACAAAGAAGAAGAAGTAGGACCTTCTACAACAAAATACAATGAACCTATGAGATCTAATAGGCATGTAGACTTCATTAGACAAGATTTGCAAGAACAGCCTTGGAAGACAATTCCCTGATGAAGATTTCCATCCAGGTACCAACATATTTTTCATAGCTATTGTTATTCATGTGGAAAATTTGGTCACAACGCTGTAGAATGTAGCACGTACCCTAGGAACCAATACAATTCCAAGAGATCTATCAAATATGAACCTCTCAGGTCTCAACGAAACATCAATAGATTTGAACATTTAAGAAGTAATATTGAATGTTACAAATGTCGAAACTTTGAACACATAGCCAGAGACTACATACCTGGAAATCCTCCAAAAGAATCTTCGAAGCCACAGAATGAACGAACATGGAAGAAGAAGGACACTGATAATTGTGCTCTCGCTCTCAAGGCTCAAAGCAACAAAGATGTGTGGTATGTGTTGCACAAAAATTGTCACTTTGACTTTCTTCAATCAATATGAGTCTATCACCACTCATACATACCTCCTTCACAAGTCTTAAACCTCAGCTTTACATATCAAGCTTTGAAAATAAGAGAAAGTCCTTAAAAATCTCTTTGGTTTCACACTTTCTCTTGCCATTACCTGCAGTACCGCACCCATTGGTCATGTCCCCTATGCACCTGACCGCTCTGTATCTGCATTTATGGGTGCGAACCCCTGTAAAAGTTAAAAAGACGCAAGTTTATTCTTAAAAACTCACTTTGAGCCAATTCTGGAAGCTTCTAGAGGGCATCTTACGCTGGCAAGTTCACTCCTTGAGGGTTCATGCGTCCCATTCCTTAAAGAGCTAACCCCTTGATGTGAGGAGCTTATCCCCTTGAAGGAGGACTCTATCCCTTCAATGGTGGACCTGTAACCTCCTTCCCTTGCACTATAAAATGAAGCTTTGGGCTGGTTACTTGGGAGGTTGAATGCTGACTATTTTTTAGGGTAAATGTTGTTGGAACTTAGTCTCCCTTATTGAGCTTTTGGGAGGAAATATCACATACCTTTTGATCTCATTTTTAAGAGAGCGAGGCTTGTCAAAGTAGAGGAGATTCCTGCTTGGACCCTGGGAAGAGCCTGTACAAGATCAAGGCACCAAGGTTGTAAAGTTCTTCTTCTTCAAAGTTAATACAATCAAGTTTATTTTTCTCAATAAGCTGTGTTTCATGGTTTATTTCATAGACTCCTTGATCACTATGATGAACATGATTTATTATATTAGCTATGCAGGTTTTCTTTGATGTGTGCTTGTTTTTGTTTGCGGGTTATTTAAAAGGAAACTCTTTGAAGCTGTCGGAGCAAGGCTGCCACAAACTAGCGTTGGACTTAAGGTAGGGTCTAAAACACCTCTTAGTTTTTATTAATGAATCATAATATGTTTAGACGAAAGTATATTTGCTTCTCCTGTTTGTTTCTAGATATCAATTGATACCAGGGAGATCGGTATTGTCCGCAAGAACGATTTATCCGCTTAACAAATTGGCGACTCCACTGGGGACGGGATTTGATTGTTTAATTTTCCTTTATCTTTGATTCAAGAAAATTGATTTTTGTTTCTGGCTTTTCTTGATGTGTGTGGGATTGGGTAGGTTTTAGATCCTGGATTGGTTTTTTGTTGTTTAGAAATTTTTACGAAGACCGCACGTTCTATTTAAATTACAGTGCGGACCTGTTCGCACTGTTACTTTACTGCACAGAGCGGTACCGCACCTGGTTTCACTGGGTGCCTGCAGACCTTCTCAAAATTTTTTAAAATCTTAAAATCTTTTTGTCCAGTTTAGTTTAGGTTCTTTTTGTTACTTTTATCCTTTTCCCATATCTACATATATCCTGTCAAAAGTCTCTCATAAGTAAGTTCCATTGGTGTTGTGTTTTAGATGAATTTCTAGAAGTTTTTGCATGCTTGGTTTGGTCTTCACTCAGTCTTTGTAGTGACTTGAAGCTTGAAAGCCTAAGAAACCTTAGATCACCCTGGAATCTTTTGTCTTCTTGATAAGTCTGGCTGGTTTGTGAGATCTTCCTTTGCTAAGAAATAGATTTTGTTTCTCTTTGCAAAACTTTGAATGAACTTGGTCATAAGTTGTGAATTTCATTTTTTATAAAAAACATAGCTGGGTGTTTTTGGTTGATTTGTCTAGCTGAACGAATTAATCCTTGGTTTGCTAAATAACTAAGTAAAAACATTCTCAAAAACATTTGAAGCTTTTATTTCCATTAGTTTTTAGAAGTTAGATCTCAAGAATAGATTTTTCATAGTTTTGAGTGTGTTTTCTAGAAATTTTAGTTTCTCTTTTGAAAAATTGTTTTCTCTAGTTTTGAGTGTTGAAATGAAAAGGGATTTATTTCGTGAGCATAATTAGTAGCTTCGTTTGAGTGTATTGAAAAAGACAAAAAAAAATTCTTTTCATTTATATGTTGAAGGAAAGTTTTGTTTTCAAGAAATTGCATTCTCAACTCTTCCTTTAGCTAGAGATTCATTGAAAAGGAAAAGAATTGTTTATCATCTTAGGTTCATTTTTTAGTGTTTTTTGGAGTCGAGTCTTCACACCACAAAGTTTCATCTCCATACCTTTTGACTTAAGAAACAACCAATAAAATTAACGCTTAATTAAAATTCACCTAGCAATCTTTTTATTTCTAAGGCTCTTATCACCAACATAGCTTAGGCTAGTATCTTGGAGTAGGGAGTAATTAACTCTCCAAGATAGTTAAAACAAACAAGTAGTCGATCTTGCGGTAGGAAAAATTCCAATTGTTACATGTATGCTCTGGGAAGCTCCTCTTAAAGGAGTCAAGCATGAGATCATCTCTGAACCAGTGAGGTAATCAATCCTTCCTCATTGGGAATGATAGCAGATATTCACGTATTAAAAATGATAAACCTCGGATTTACCATTGTCGAGGAGCCTGGGGTCACTTGTTGGTAAACCTTGGATTATGTCAAGGAGCCTTCAAGGGTATTGAGCTTTGTTACTCTGCCCCTGCGTGCGTATCTGATCGTAGGCTGTTCCCCCAGGTATATTTTGTTTCTGTTGGTAACCTTAGTGGCCATAATATATAGGATTCCTTCCTAAGGTAACGGTGGAGGGAAGATCCCACTATACCTAGAGTAGATGTCGACTAGACTCACTTGGACTCTCTGGGGGGTTATCTTCACTCGAGACGATTTTGTGGAGAAACTTGTGCCAGTCTGTTTCATTAAGCAGGTTGGGGGGTAACTGTTCCAATCGCCATTCTGTATTGAATTCTGCGAGGTTGGATTTCATCACCAACTAGTGTTTTCGGTACGGAAAGATATTGTTTGTGTGTGGTTTGAACTCTTAGATTGTTAGGTGTGTGATTAAATTGTTTGGTTCTTTAGAGACTTTAGGTGGTTTTCTTGAGATTTTCTTTGTTTTCATGTGAAGTAATTAATTAATTAATCATGGTTGAACTACCAAGACAATCCCGTAGACTTCAGGGGCAGCCTCCCGAATATACACCAAGTCAGCTTGAAGGGCTAAGAGCTCTTGTCACACCTAGTGAAAGTAGAGTTGGGTCAGCAGAGGCCGGAGAATCATATTTAATTATTCACCCTGATTATCAAGTTCCAGCAACAGAGTATATTTTTGAACCAATTTCATTTTCCGAAGTTACTGGTAGTTTTTCTTCTACTAGTGAATTAGTTGAGGAACCTGAAATTTCTGAACCTGAAACCGAACCTACTACTACTTCATCCTCAGGATTTGCTTCTCCAGTTTCTAGTGGTCTTGGTTCGCCCAGGGTAGGAAGTATTATTACCCAAAACCTTCCTTCTAGACTCATTTCCATTGAAGAACTTGTTAGTCCGGACAAAGGTATATCTCTCCCTGAAAACCAACCAACTTTAGAACTTATGGAGCGTGAATCTATCTTTTACAGTCCTTTTCGAAGTGATGCTTGGTACGTATCTTTGACGAATGTTTTAGAAAATCTGGGTCTCGTTGCTTCACCACCTCGTATTCATTTTCATCCAACGCTTAGAGGTTATTATCCTCCTTCGAATATGTCAAACCGGTCATCCATGTTTTCCCAAAATCTGGAAACTTTTTTATATGGCGGTCCTTCTGTTCCATCTGGGTATCAGTCAGTTTCTGGTACTTTTTCAGGAGCGTCTCCTTAGCCCATTGAACATGGGGTATCAACTAGTCATAACAGAACTCCACCGTTGAGTGTAGAAGAGATTCTTATGATGTCTGGTGCTATTCCAAATCCGCAACCTCAAGGTAGTCAGATTCCGCCTGGGGGGCAACCTCAAGGTAGTCAAATTCCACTTGGGGGGCAACCTCAAGGCAGTCAAATACCACCTAGGGGGCAACCTCAAGGCAGTCAAATACTGCCTAGGGGGCAACCTCAACGACACTACATACCTCAGGGACAGTACATGCCTCAAGGTCAACCCCAAAGTCAATATATGCCTCAAGGTCAACCTCAGACTCAAGATATGCCTCAAGGTCAACCCCAGTATCAATATATACCTCAAGGTCAACCCCATTTTTAGTACGTGCCTCAAGGTTATCAACCTCAAGGTCAGTACCAATCTCAAGGTTTCCAACCATCTTCTGGTCAACCATTTGTTCAAGGAACTGGAAATGTACCTTTCAATTATCAGTCCTACACTCAACCTGGTTATGGTCCTCAATATGCTCAACCTGTTATGGGTCCTTACCCCGGAATGAATATGGTGTGGGATCCATCTCAAACTCAACAGATTTTGCAACCCAATGTGTAGTTGTCATCTCAACCTGGACAACCTATGGTTTCTGGTTCAACCCAACAAACCCGTCCAGCCTACTATTCAAACTTCTGCACCTGGTGTAACTCATGAGTCTGGGCCTAGTTCTCCTCGAGCTCTGCCTCAATCGACTATTGCAACTACTGCAGCTTCTATTCAATCTACCCCACCTACTTCTGGAGTATCGACAGCTCCGGTGTCTACTGTTCCTGTATCAACTCCTTAGACCTCTTTACCCCAGTCTAGACCTACAATTCAGACTTCGGTTTAGATGCCTGTAGGACAACCTAGTCCAAGTACATTTGTCACAAGCCAACCTCAATTTACTTATCAACCATACAAGGGATAGTATCAATACGATCCTACTGTGCAAAGCCCCGTTTATCAGTATCAACCGTACCCTGGGTATACATATCACCAACCTCAATCTCAACAACCCCAGTTTGGTCCGGTTAATCCTGGTTTTCCGGGAGGATATAATATTTTGAATGCAAATCCAATTCCAGGTTACCCTGGATATCCTCCTCCTGGAGCTGGTCTTGTGACCCAGGGTTTTCGAGACCCTAACCGCAAGTTACCATTCATCGCAACTTTGGATTTACCTGACTTGTCATGCCTTACGAACGATCCAATTTATTATCTTCCGTACTGGCCGCCAATGCCTCATAAGTTTCCCAGTGATATTCCGAAGTTTGAGGGTAAACCAGGAGAGGATTCATCGAATCATGTGATGAATTATCACCTCTGGTGTGCATCAAATTCCATTATAGATGATTCAATTCGTTAATGCTTTTTCAACGCACTCTAATTGGTCTTACGGCTAAGTGGTACATTGAGTTGCCATGAAGCTCTTTTTATAATTTTACTCAGTTAGCTACTTCATTCTTAACTCATTTTCAGTTCCCTGTCAGATATGACAATGGCACAGAATTATTAACTTCATTAAATAGTCAACATCTACATATATTTCAGACTATATTCATGAATGGTGACGTCGACGACATTTAGTGAAAGTTTTTATCCCAGATCAAATTTTGGCAGAATGGTTTGTTAAATCATTATTACCTAAAATCACTGAGGATGTAGCTAAGGCAGGAGTAGTTACTGAGGAGCAAGTAATTGCTTAGGCTCAGTACCTTGACCTCGTTTATATGCAGTCGGGTACTTTGCATGAAAAAATCCCTGATCTTCCCAAACAAAATCAAATAACTACAACTCCTTCAAGGTCTCATGCCACTGATGGTATGATTGGTACAGTTAATACCAAGAGTAAGAAGAAATCTGCAAAGAATTCTTCTCCTATTATAACTTTACCAGATTCCCCGACAAGAGAAGCTTCCGCTGAAGTTCCTGCCGATATTCATGTTGTAGAATCGTCTACGGCTAAATCAAAATCCGGTAGTAAAAAGAAAGGGAAGAAGAAAAATAAACAAAACACAAAAGAGAAAATGGAAAAAACCGAATCTACTGATGAGAAACGTACACCTCACTATCCTTGTCTCATCTATGACGAGGAGCACTTTACAAGAGATTGTTCACATCAAGCTGAGGTTTCAAAGATCGTCAAAGGTTCTCAAACACCTGCTATCTTGAAGGATCCTTTTCCTAGTAAAGATAGAAAGATGATAGGTTCTTCCTCAAATGCCTCAAAAGAACCAATTATGATGATGTCCCATGTCAGGATTGCAACACGATCGCAAGATTATGGAAGTAAGAATCCTGTTGGCGGTAAGGAACCAGAATCTTCTAGTTCAAACCCATCAACTTCAACTCCTCCTAGTTCTGATCTGCTACAGACTAAGAAACCTAATCCAAAATTAGTAATCAAACCGCCTGCTAAAGTTATACTTCGGAAGTCAGCTTTCAATCCACATGCGAGAGCTGCTCAGAACTATAACATTGTTGAAGATTTCGCTATATCCCCTTCAGCAATGTCGACTTTGGAGGTGCTACAATCATGTCCCACACAACGTAAATTGATTTTGTCTGCTATAGGAGTTGTTGATGTTCAGGATTCCAACCTTATAATCTTCGATTTAGAAAATAGTACACCTCGCTTACCTCATCAAATGGCTTTCCAGATCCCAGTGTTAGTCAAAAATAGGCCTTGCTTTCGGACTGTGATTGATGAGGGAGCTTCTACGTGTATTATGTTGATTCAGTGTTGGAGATCGCTTGGTTCTCCTACACTCAATCAATCCATGACAATTTTAAAGGCTTTTGATGGCCGAGGGTTTCATACTTTTGGCATTCTGTAGGATTTACCTATAGGGGTAGAAGGAAAAACTGTTAATCTAGATGTGGAAGTGGTTGATGCCCCTCTAGATTACAACCTTCTTTTGGGTCGTAGTTGGTCTTACGCTATGACTGTTGTTGTTTCATCGGTCTTTTGGCTTATTAAATTCCCTCATAATGGAAAGATCGTTACAATAGATTAGTTAAATTACTTTTCATCTGACCCAGCCTCTTCTGAGAGTATTCAACATGTCGGTAAAACAACTATCCCTTATAAGGATGTTGGGGTGGGATTGATTAAAGATTTTGGTTGGCTAGGAACTTTTTATTTTCCTCCTCCTAACGTATCACCTTCATTTGCAACCGTTCACATGATTTCATCAAACACTATTGCTTTTGATGATCCTTGGATCGTACCTTCCGATTCTGAGGTGGACTCGTTTGGTGATGCCATGCCCTTAAGTCCCTTTGAAGTTGCATATTAGGCGATACAGTCGTTTTCCGACTCTAGTTCAACCGAAATTGATCCAATGAATGTGGTCCATGGGGAGTCACTTTCAATCTCAACCTCAGATTCAACAACTTTTTCTGAACCTGTTCACACTGATGAGCAAATTCATGAAATTTTATTTTTGATGATTTACCATGGGAAGATCTTCATCATCGATCTTCATTTTTACCTGAGCTTGATCATTTTGAAAATGATTTTTCATCTATTTTTACCACTGATTATGTCAAGGAACCACATAATCCATTGCAACATCCTGATTCTGAGTTGAATTTGGGAAATATTTCTCGAACGATTCCTATTGACATTTCAGTGAAACCTGAAATTATTGAAAACATTCATATAGGTGCTTCCTGTACGGACGAGGAAATCCAAACTTATAAAGCCCTATTTCAAGAATTCCGCGATGTGTTTTCCTGGTCATACGAACAGATGCTAGGAATCGATCCATCAATTGTTGTCCATGAAATAAAAACTTACCCGGATGCTAAACATGTCCGAAAACATTTGCGTCAGATACACCCAAGAAAAGCTGCTGCTATTAAGCTGAAGTTGAGAAATTACTTCGAGCAGGTTTCATATATCCAATTCCTTGAACGGATTGGGTATCAAATATTGTTCCTGTTCACAAAAAGCAAGGAATGATAAGAATATGTATTGATTATAGGGATATTAATCGAGCTTGTCCTAAAGACAATTATCCAAATCCCTATATCGATCAAATAATTGATGATTGTGCCGACAGTGAAATGTTCTCCTTTATGGATGGCTGTTCCAGTTACAATCAAATTAACATACTCCCTGCTGATCAACCAAAAACGGCTTTCATTTGTCCATGGGGGACCTTTGCTTATTGCAAATTACCTTGTGGGTTGAAGAACGCCGGAGCAACTTTTCAACGGGCTATGTCTTACACATTTCACAACATCAAGCACATTGTGCAGCCTTATCTCGATGATTTACCTGCTCATTCATTACGAAGAGCCGATAATCTCACTCATTTACGAGCCATCTTTATGAGATGTAGGCATTACTGAATTAGGTTGAATCCACACAAATGTGTTTTCTATATAGAAACGGGTCTCTTACTGGGATTTGTTGTTTCAAAAGCCGGCATTCATGTCGATCCCTCGAAGGTTGAAGCCATTGTCAAATTACCTCTGCCTTCGACTCTTCGCCAACTCCAAAGTTTGCAAGGGAAAGCAAACTTTTTACGTCAATTCATTCGTAACTACGCCGAGATAAAAAAAGGTTTTACCAGGTTGTTGAAACAGAACACTCCATTATTTTGGGATGAGATAGCTCAGAAATCTTTTGGTGCACTTAAACACACGTTGACACATGCACCATTATTGCATCCTCCCAACTACAACTAGGATTACGTTTTGTACCTCCCTGCTTCTCTTTCCACCATTGGGATGGTTTTAGTTCAGGAAGATGAATTCAACGCTGAACATGTGATTTACTATCTTAGTTGATCTTTGAATTCGACCGAGCTTAAATATTCACATGTGGAGAAATTAGCCCTGGCAGCTGTTCAAGCTGTCCAACATTTTCGTCACTACATTCTACTACAAAAAACCATAATACTTTATAACTATAACCCTATGACGTATATTTTGACTAAACAATTGCTAGGGGGAAAGTATTCTAAATGGATAGTTATCCTGCAGGAATTTGACTTGGAATTTGAAAAATCCAAGTCAAAGAAGTCTTTGGTTTTTGGGGAATTAATGTGTGATTTCCCGCGCACTGATAGCGAAATTGTGGCAGAAGAATCCCTTGTGGATGAATCTTTGTTTCTTATCAGTACTCTTGATCCATGGTATGGGGATATAATTGTATATCTCCAAAACCAATCTTTTCAGCCTAAAATATCACGATCTCAGCGAAGGAAAATTTGTTTCCAATCCCAACAGTATAGAATTATTGGAGATACACTCTATCGTCGTGTAGTGGATTCTGTTTTCCGTCGTTGTTTAACTCATGAGGAAGCTGAAATGGTTCTAAATGACTATCACTCTGGAGCGTATGGCGGTCATATGTCTGGGTATGCCACAGCCCAAAAGATATTCTGCGCTGGCTATTTCTGGCCATCCTTATTTAAAGATTGTATCAATGCAATCCAGAAATGCCACAATTGCCAAATTTTTTATCGAAAGATGCGTGCTCCACATGCTCCTCTCCACCCTATAATTGTCGTTGGTCCTTTTGCAAAATGGAGTATCGATTTTATTACATGTAACCCTCACTCGGCCGGGGGGCATGCGTATATCATCCTTGCGGTAGATTATTTTACCAAGTGAGCTGAGGCGATGCCTACATTTTCGGCAGACGGTAAAACTGCTGCTATTTTCATTTTTAATCATATCATTGCTAGGTTCGGTGTTCCTCAAGCGATTATCACTGATCATGGAAGTCATTTTCAGAACATCATGATGACTGAACTAACATATCAGCTTGGCCCGCGTCACGATAACTCTACTCCATATTACCCACAGGCTAATGGTCTGGTTGAGGCAATCAACAAATTTCTAGTCACCATGATCCGACGAATCATTGGGATTCATCGGTTGAATTGGCATAACATGTTATTTTCAGCGCTTTGGGCATATCGAACCTCAGTCAAAACATCAACAGGTTTCACTCCTTTTCAGCTTGTTTACGGGTTGGAAGCAGTGTTACCCATTGAATGTGAAATTCCGTCATTGCAAATAGCCATAGAATTACTCCCAGCCACTTCCGACGAGGTGTAACATTACGATCATACTAAGATTTCATCCATTTTGCGTGAGTCTTGATTGCTAATGCAGCATCACGTCGATTGTCATCTAATTGAGCCTTCCACCCTATAATTGTCGTTGGTCCTTTTGCAAAATGGGGTATCGATTTTATTACATGTAACCCTCACTCAGTCGGGGCATGCGTATATCATCCTTGCGGTAGATTGTTTTACCAAGTGGGCCGAGGCGATGCCTACATTTTCAGCAGATGGAAAAACTGCTGCTATTTTCATTTTCAATCATATCTTTGCTAGGTTCGGTGTTCCTCAAGTGATTATCACTAATCATGGAAGTCATTTTTGGAACATCATGATGACTGAACTAACAGATCAGCTTGGCCTGCATCACGATAGCTCTACTACATATTACCCACAGGCTAATGGTCTGGTTGAGGCAATAAACAAAGTTCTAGTCACCATGATCCGACGAATCATTGGGATTCATCGGTTGAATTGGCATAACATGTTACTTTCAACGCTTTGGGCATATCGAACCTCAGTCAAAACATCAACAGGTTTCACTCCTTTTCAACTTGTTTACGGGTTGGAAGCAGTGTTACCCATTGAATGCGAAATTTCGTTGTTGCAAATATCCATAGAATTACTCCCAACCACTTCCAAAGAGGAAAAACGTTTGTTGTAATTATCTCAATTAGATGAGAATCGACGTGATGCTGCATTAGCAATCGAGACTCACGCAAAATGGATAAAAGCTTAGTACGATCGTAATGTTACTCCTCGTAATTTTTCAGAATGATACCTAGTTTTATTATACGATCAAGCTAACGTTAAGCTAGGGGCTGGAAGATTCGTACCCATGTGGCATGGTCCTTTTGTTGTTAAGCATAAGTTGGCCAAAGGGGCCTATGAATTAGTAGATTTTGACGGTGTCTCTTTAAGTAGACACAGAAATGGGCTTTATCTGAAAATATATTATGCTTAGAGTTTGGTGTGGAGATTCTTGTTAGAATAGTTTCTTTCTAGTTGGTGTGTTTTAGATTAGAAAGCGTGCCTAGTTTAAAGTGTGTTTTATCTTTATTCCTGCTTATCTTAGTTTTACTCTTGATACTGCAGATGTCAGCGTCTTCTCAAACATACATTCATTTTGCTAATGGTGCTTGTCGTAGTACACGGAATATTTCTTCTGCAGCTTGGGTTATCTATTCACCCTCTGATGAGTTAGTATCTATGCATGGGATAAGCCTTGGTCAAACAACAAATAACATTGCAGAGTATAGTGCAGTGATTGAGTTATTATCTGAATCCATCTCATTTGGGATTTGGAGTTTGATTGTAAGGTTAGATTTTGAACTCGTTGTATTGCAGCTTAACAGGGTTTATGCCATTAGAAATCCAGTTTTATTAAGATTAATTTTGAGAGTTCATCTCTTGGAACGTGAATTTGACTACATTGAATATCAACATATTCCAAGATACTTAAACACATTAGCAGATGCAGTTGCTTCTCAAATGTTAAATAGACATTTGCAATAATCAAGACAGTAAATTTAAAAACATTCCATAAACATGTTATAAAAGATAACCAGTAATAGTGATATATCATAGCATAGAAGTGTGTCAAATATACATCGTCTTCGATCATAGGTTGAAAAACACCTTATGACCAGAAAAAATGATAGCACAAAAAGATATAAATGTCATATGAAGTCTACAAGGGCGATCATCCTATCCCTGATGATGATCATGATAAGAAACCACTACTCGGGCCACCCTACAAAGGAACCTCCTAAAAGGTCCTGGGACCCCAATCACATAGCGTTGTAGCCTAAGAGGAATATCATCTATGCTAGTCTCTGGAATATCTACTGTCAAGCACTCTAGATGACTCTCCAATTCGGCCAAGGTCTTTGTTGATTGGTCTTGTGAGGTTGGTGCCGCAGCAGCAGGATGTCTTCTCTCATAGGGCGGGAGAGTGGTTGGTCGTCGTGGACCCACATCTGCATTTAAAACTTTTTACTATTAGTTTTTGGATGATTTAAAAACAAAAAAAAATTAGTTTAAAAATTTAGAAAATGTTGAAAATAATTTTACCTGTATCATCCCATTGCTCTCCTGGTGGAAGAGCCATGTCTGGATCACCACGATAATCCATCTCAGCATATGGAAAGTCCTGTATCACGAAAATTTGGTTTCCCAACCAATGAAAATACTCAAGTGGGAATCGAACAACCTTTGTGCCCTCCTCAAGATAACGGGCCATAACTGCAACCCAGCGCATAATCCTAGGATCTTGGGGAAGTCCAGCCTCAACAGAAATATGTTGTGAACCAGCATAGGTACCCTCTCTAGGCCAAAGCTCACAACTAAGAAACCATATCCAAAGTTCTTTAGTTGTCCATTCTTTTCCCTAGTCAGTTGACCTTTCACATTAGCTAACATGGCATCGCACCAGTTGAAGATGGTGTCTCGGAAGCATTTTACTACCATGCGCATTTGGTAACCGGTAGCTAGATGCAGTGTTTCGCTCTTGCACAGTCTGGTGACAGTAAATGCGATCACTTTAAGTTCAGGACGGGAGATGGTCTTAACATCTATCCGTTTGTCCATAGTTTGGACATTGCAAAACTCTAGTCGGAGACTAGCAACAGACTAGCCACCAGGCCTAAACCCGAATAGAGATAATCCTTCGCCTCTCTTGGGCAAACCAGTCAGAAAATAAATGTCCTCTGGCTCAATTTCGAGCTGGTGACCACCAATGATGAAACACTGGTCCTGCGTGCTCCACTTGTCCACCAGCCATTGTAGAAAGTCTACCTGAGCCCTCATGCTAGGTATCGCCCAAAATTTCAAAAGTCTGCATGCTCTTAATGCCTGTATTGAAGGTGGATGGAGTAATGCAGCTTGATCCACATCTTCGTGTTCCCTTTCCCACCAAACAAGCATTTTGTGTACCTACATTGCAAAAAAGGTGGTTTAGAACCTTGTAATTTCAAATCATTCGGGCGGAAATGCAAAAAGATAGGGTTTCAAAACGCGTTTCGTGGGTTCGCACCCACCATATTAGGGATAGTGCATAGGTTCGCACTTGTCCTTAAGAGCAGGTGTAGGGCCCCGACTCTTTCGTTTGTACGAAAAATTCGGGGTTCGTAGGGTACACATGGTATACCTGCGCAACCACCGCGAGCGATTTTTTAACCAAAATTTCCTTAAAAAATGAATTTTAAAGCCCTAAAAATGAAAATGAAACGGATGAAATGCAAGTCAGGGATGATGTGGATTACCTGAAGAGGACGGTTCTCGATTCCAACGGTCGGCTTTTCCGCAATCTTCACATGAATTTTTCTTACCAAAATCTCTTACTTTTAACTCCAAAGTCAAACAGTAAAATATGAATTTGCAAAAGCCCTTTTTATAAGATTTTTGAATAAATGAATTTTTAATTTGTTTATTTTTCACTTTAAAAAGGTCACTTTTGATGCATTTTTATCAATTTTAAACAGATATGAGTAATTTTTGCAGTTTTTGTGCAGAATATTGGGTTTTCAAGGAGAATTGATCATTTTCAACAAAAAACATAGGAGTCCTCTTTAAGCTCTTTTCTAACTCGTAAAATATGAAAAGATTGCCGAGTTTTTCTTTTTAGACTCGTTAAAATGGAATTAAAAGGACGGTCCACTTACAGCTCTTTTCTGACCGTATAAAAATGAAAAGATTGCCAAACTTTTGTCGTTTCAAGTTCGATATTGGTAATAAAACGACGTGTTTTCGATCGCTTTTTTACTTTTTCAGATTGAAGGCACTAATTATGAAAAGTACTCCTTGATCGTAGGTCAAGCAGTTCTCTCAAGTATTATTTTATACTTTTTTGGGTTTGTGAGACACAAATTTATGAAAAAGGACAACCATGGAGTTTTCTTAAGTTTTTCTTCTGACTCCCTAAAATTGAAAAACACAACTTTCTCCTATATTGGACTCGTTAAAATTTAACAGTAAAGGACCTGTTCAATTTCAAACAGGAACGGACCACTCCTTCTTAGGTTTCGAATCTTAAACTAAGTTGGACTCATTCGAAGGATAAGCTTATAATCAAGCAAACGTTATCCTCCTCAAGCTTGTTAAAAATAAAGAGGTACTTGCTAGAAATGGTGGGGGAAAAGAGAGAAAAATGAACCTGCTTGTTATACATTGTGTTTAGAAAAGCAGTTAACCACTCTTGAACACGACACTTTTTGTTCACCTGGGTTGGGAAATCCTTTGCCTAACAGTTAATCAAACCATATTGAAAGTCTTCAGCCGGTTTCCGGGTATTAGCTTTGGGTCAATTG